>JAPQVW010000383.1:0-30297 GCA_028535905.1 Quercus berberidifolia | reverse complement strand
CGAGAGACTTGCTCCAGGTGTTATTGGGCAGCCTTCACGGCTTTCCAAAGATGCAACATGACGACTGAATTGAGAGTTAATCATGGTGATCTCAACGTGTTGCACCACCATGCATCGAATGTTTCGCACCGACTTCCTGGAGTTGTTAGACACAATCACATTAGCAGCGATCTTCTCTCCATGATAGTATATTTCACGATCCAGAGTAACTTCAAGATTGATCTTTCCGTTACTGAAAGTGAATCCTTTGCTCACGAGAGAGCTAGGAAGGCGACGTCCACGGGAAGTTGGGGCATGTTGCAACTAAAAAATATTCAACAGGACAAATTTAGTATGTGCTACTTAGATAGGTATAAGTTTACAACGAATACATTTACTGTAGGTAACTGGTAGTGTTTTAACTACATGCATACCTTCTTGATAGCAAGAGTCACTGAGCTACGCTTGTGACTTTTTTGTTCCTCTTGTTCAGCCACGTAAGTTCTTACGCAGTATTCGACGCCCATTGGTTTGCCCTGATCTTCTTCAGACGGTTGCAGTGTAACCTTAGAAATAATTGTAACAAATTAAGTTATCGGATGAATAATCAGTCAGAGCATACATATATAGTGTAGGTACGTAGTGAGTAATTCACATTTTCCTTAAAAATATACTATTGCAATTTCTCTATATAAGTATTTACCGAGCTAGGGGCCATTTCTGGGAAGTTGAAGGTGAAAGGATAGGCGTTGGGTCCGAGTTTTTTCAGCAATTTTTCCTGAACTGGTGTCAATTCCATCTTTGCATTGATCATAGGCACCACTTGCTCCTGTCCAATCACCATCTCTTTGGAGAACTTCACTCCCATCACTTCATCTTCCTCACGACCATAGCGGTAGGTGGTCACCAACTGCGTAAAACAAAGTCACTTTACTTAGGTAAACACTTCAAAATTAAAATGAACTCTCAGGGGCAGACCGTAAGTTTGTGGGGCCCTGGGCTAATACTACTTGCTTGGGGGCCTATCAGGTGTGGTCGCAGCCAAATACTTTGGGGAGGTCAATCTTCCGTTTTTAGTGCCCAATTGGGTTATAATTTTGGTGATCTCATTGGGTTTGAAGAACTTGTCGGTCAAGATTAGGACACCAAGAAAAGTATAGGAAATGTTACTGGTGAGCGGAGCAAGCCGTAAAGGTTTTTATGTTTTGTCGGGGTTTAAAGACTCCTTGGGGGAGTAGTCGACGCCTGGACTGGACGCACTGGCAAACAGACAAGAATGTTATTAGCTTGCGGAGCGGACCACAACAGTTTTATGTTTTTGTTGGACACTTTTCTTGTGGTGGGTTCCGAACCCTTTTCTTTTTTCTAACTGCCAATTTATGTAACTAAGTATTTCAATCTATCTATACTCAGCGCAAAAGTAACGCTAATTTGAGTGAAATTAGCGTTACTTTTGCGCTAAATATAGATAATTAGCAGTTACAAAAAAAGAAAAAGGATATTTGAGATATAAATTAATCATAAATAGGTAGATTTTATGAAATGGGGAAACATTACCAAAATTATAATCGAGCAAGTTCCCCCCCGTAATAGTTGCGAGAATATACCTAGGTATAACTAAAACCAATTGATCTCAGGGCTGCAAATTTTAGACTTTCTTAAATTCACAAATTATCAGTTCTGTTTTTAATCTGGGATGAGGCCCTATAATGTACCTATATCCAAGGGGCTCTGGTACGCAGCCAAAAAAAAATATACAAAAATCGTTTATGTATGTACACAGGTATAATAGTTACATGTTGAACGAAGAGACCACAAAAGTTAAAAACTGCAATGAGGCGTAGCATTGGTTGAGTTTCATATATGAGTGAGTGTGTATCTAATTTGGACTTTTTAGAAGGTTTCCATATTTTCTTCCATCTTTTCTCGTATCTTCATACGAGAGGGTCAAAAGCCATTGGAGGCACTTTTGTTTCATTTTGAATCGAGGTAAGGAGGTAGATATTCAGTATTTTATTGACTCTATTATAGAGTAAAGTGCTTGAATACAAATATTGCCGTCTAGTAACTGATGTATAACGTGAGGGTCTATTTTTGGCTCTATTTTATAAACTATGTCAGAACGACTTTTTTTTTTACAAAACACGGGTCATTGCTAAGTTCAGACTGTTTTCGTTGTAGAGTCGCAAGAATGTTAAACTGTCTAACTGTCAGAACCTTACATTGTGCATATAACAAGCTACAAAATCACCGAGGTTTCATCGCGAAAAAAGCTCTTATGTATATCCACCACTGTGAACTGTCCATCGCACTGTATTATTTGCACTGTTAAAAAACTTATTGATTCACTATTTTGTTATAATATATTACCTACCTGACTGTAAACTTTTCTTCCTTTCAGGTATTCCGTATCCACCACAACGACACCATCAATAGGGTCGCAGTAATCCATATGATCAATGAAGTCTCGCTTGCCAAGGTAAACGGTGACTTTTCCATTTGGTGTAGTTTTTTTGAACACTTTCACAGCAACAACCATGTTTAATTTTTGCTTAGGGCTGGGAGATAGGTTTTAGTTGAAGACTATTTTCCAGGCAGGTATAAATGCCTAAAAGGTAAGGAATATCGCAGGTATGAGAGCAGTGTTTGTCTTGAGGTGTTCACCAGAAATGATCATCTTCAGAAAACTATGCTTTTATATGGACAACATGTGAGGTTTCCTGCAGAGTGCGATAACAGCATAATAGGATTTAGTAGGTAGGCGTACTAATGAGATTAGTATGACGCATTATACCCACATTGTATGTGTATCGATTGATTGGCGCATCACTGTTTCGGCCAAATACATTTAAAATCAAAATACGCGCCCTCTGAAGCTGTGACGTTTCGTTTGATTTGTACATGGTGCTCGATCGTGTGAGTGACTTTGACGTTTTTGACAATTTGGTAGTTGGTTTGATGTCTCTTTGATGTTGATTTTTCATGAAATTGGTTTTCCAAGTTTTTCAAAACATTTCGTAAAAATACGAATAAAATCAATAAAACCCAAGCATTCGCAAAACAAATGTAAAAGAAAATGTAATACGTCTTAAAGTCACTGTAAGCCTTCAAATTATTTCATCTCAAGGATGTCTCGCAGTGAATTTACATGGCTGCCGAGTCTGCCTGAATTCAACGAAGAATTTATGTTTTTTCAGCTACACCCTCAGCATGCCGACGTTCCTAACTCAAGGGCGGCACGGCTACAGCGTGAGGTTCTCCCGTACTCGGCCAGACGCGCTGGCTGTGGCTACCAGCCAGTACTACGGACTTGCTGGAGGCGGCACGCTTTTCTTCTTGGAGCTGACCCCTGATGGCAGTACTCTGCTTGAAGTACAGAAACTGGAGTGGAACGATGGACTGTTTGATGTGGTAAGTTGTAATTTCACTGCATGTGATAAATGGTAATGCTGGATATTTCATACAGCATCATCTAGCTTCAAAGTAAGCAGAGCTTGCCTCTTGAGATTGCTTGCTTAGTTTGCCACATTTATATAAGGGCATTTTTACATATTTCTACATTATTTTACCGAAAAATACATCTTTTCATTTTTATTACTATGTTTTTGAAGAAAGGAGGTAACGGCCTATTGGAATCCAATAAGAATAGATTAGCAGGTCATCAGGCATGTCATATGATAACTATGTTATGTATGAAACACTTCTGTCTATGCAAATACAAAACTTTAAAAACCTATACTGTCACCAATTTCCATAGTCTTCATCAGGCTAAATACCTGTTAATCCAGTTATTTCATCCTTGACTGAATGTTTGGTTAGTCTTATAAGGATTCACATAGATTTTCATTATTGAAGTGGATCAATGAACTTAATAAACTATGTTTTATTGTAGCTTTAACAAGGCAAATATAACTTCATTATGGTTCATTCATATAACTTTCATCAAAATTATACTACACTTGCACACAAGTATGTTTCTATACTTGTGTGCAAGTGTAGTATAATTTTCTCCAAAATATGTTGACTTGCTATGCTATCCTTTTCCACTAAGATCTGGTAAATTCTTTTAACTTTATACTAAACTATCAGTCATGTATGGTTATTGCTTATGAAACCAAGAAGGTATGAAAAAAATGGTCAATTATGATGAATATTTAAGTGTAAGAATAGAAATTTAGTAAGAAACCTTACATACAATCTACATCAATAACCATTTGCATCAGCAGCTAATAGGATTAAGCCGTAACATGGTTTATTTGTAGACAATTGACTTAGTCACCTAGCTTTCCTGCGGAACATTGTATGTCACTCTAATTAGATAGATAGATAATGCTATATTTCATAGCCTTACAAAACATTCAGTGTTTAATTTAACTAAACCCCAAGCAATTCACAATAAAGAAATTACAAATTTTCTTATTTTAAACTGATGAAAATATGAGTTATATGTAACGGTAGAATAAATATATTGAAGTGACATAATAACTCCAAATGGGAAGTTGATAAGGTAAGGTACATAAAATTATATAAATAGCTCAAAAAATAAATGTTTTTATGGGTACAGTTTTAATATGAAAGATAACGTTGAGGGTATTTACACCTCATTCAGCTTTGGACGAATTGACATATCCATCCATTTCATAGGCTTAATGTCTTTAGGATTAGCACCAGCTAAAGCCATAATCTCTTGTACTTGGACTGATTGGCTCAATTGGTATTGATTGTTTATATTGACTTCTGTGGCTACAGAGCTACTGAGGCCCAGAAAGTGAATAGCCTACTGAGATGTTGGTGGTTTTATACATTTGTATCCTATTGTGGGGCAGATTTATTCAGCAGTATTGTTCTATTTTTATTTTTTTTTCTGTTTTTCATCAATCAGTTGAAGACTATAAGCGAGTTAAGTGTGCAGCTGTTGCTTAGAACTTGGACTCTACATTGTTCAGATCAGAACATCTTTTCAACCATGCTATCAGATTTTCTAAAACAGCTATAAAGCATTTCCTAGAGGGTAGAGCAGAATGGAATTTAATTGTGATATTTTTTTTATTTAATGTTCTTCATTATAAAATATGTTTTTTATTTTAAGACATGGTCCGGCACATCAGACAACACAGCAGCTTGTGGCGCCGGCGACGGAGCCGTTATCGTGTGGCGGGTGGGGTGCTCCGCCCCGCTGAGGGTACTCCGGGCTCACACTAGTGAGGTCTGCTCTGTGGACTGGCCTCGGTCGCATCTGCTCAGTGCGAGCTGGGATACTACTGTTAAACTGGTGAGAGATTAAGATAAATAATCTGCTTTCTGTCTACAACTCACAGTATTTCAAAAGACCACTTCAGCTGTCTCCAGTCTTTCTCTCTTTCGATGAGGATTTTTTCATCTTGGACCTCACTACACAGGCTCAACCTAGAGTGAGATTCATCAGTAAAACCATGGTCTCTAAGCCCTCAGCAATTTCTTTTTAATCCATTCCATAGGCCTAAATAATGTATCTTAAAACCCTTACCCCCCCCTTGTTACCTCTATCTATTAAGTGCCTACTTTGCTGGAAATTTATTGTTTTTTTGCTGCCAATAGATATATTTTATTTTATCTTTATGTTTTAAAGAGAAATCTTATTAGGATTAGGCTTGCTTTAGCCATACCATTGCATCTGTGTAACAACCACTATTATGAAAGAAAGAAATAGCCACTTATTTGCAAGTGTACAAAAAGAGAAACAAGACACTTAAAGGTGTCTAAGTATATAAACTAAGTTAACTTATAAGGTAACTCAGCACAATGCTGGTGAAAGGTCCAATTAGAGACCTAGTCTGCACAGGTACTCCGATTAATCTGATGTGTGTAACTAATGAATGAAATTTTCATTCCAGTGGGACCCGGATTCCGAAGTCTGTCTCAGCACATTCGCGGGTCATTCTCAACTGGTGTACACAGCAGCGTTCTCCCCGCACTCCCCTGCGACTTTTGCTTCGGTGTCGGGTGATGGCCACCTCAAGTTGTGGACATGTACTGAATCAGGCAGGCCGGCGGCTGTTGTGAAGGCGCATGATGCTGAGGTATGGTTCAACTTTGTTACAAGAACACGACGGTTCACAATCGTTCATCAGTTAAAATCTTGAAAAAAGGGGTTTTTCTAAAAGAAACCTTTTTACATAAGAACTCAATAGAGGGCGCTGTAGCGTGGTGGTGATCTATCGTCGATGGACGGTCGCTCAACCCTCTATGCACAGTCTTAGAAATTTAAAAGGCGTAGATCATGCATAGACGAAGTTGCGACGCCACGATACAGCGCCCTTTATTCTGTCTGGTAGAACTATTTGCTAACTAATATATAATACTTAGTAACTATATTATTATCTTACATTAAAGATCATTAAGTAAAATAAGATGTTTGTTTTAGGTATTATCCTGTGATTGGAGTAGGACTGAAACGCACGCGATAGCCACTGCTGGCTCGGACGGTCTAGTCAAAGGATGGGATCTGAGAAGACTTACTTCGCCTATGTTTACGCTCAAAGGTACACTGAAATCATTCGCCCCGTCCCGTTATTTCTTTGTTTCCCAAGCTTTGACTGCATAAAGCGCCATCTAGTTTAGCAATGGATAACTACCGAGTAAATACCACTTGATAAGCAGTTTTGTAATCTAATCATAAACAAGATGACGCTGTTATGCTGTCTTAAAATAGCAAGAGATGGCGTATTCCCTGTAACGCCCTACTCTCGCAGCCTCTAGAAATATGTTGGTTTTGAATCATTGATGTATCCTATAAAGTTTGTTTCATTTTTAGGTTGCGAGTGTGCAGTCAGAAGAGTACAATTCTCACCACACGCACCTTCTGTGATTGCGGCAGTTTCATACGATTTTACTACCAGGTAAGTTAATACCTCAGTACTAGAGAGAACTAGAACAAACACAAAAGTAGTTCTGCAAACAGCAGACCTCGTGAGCACAAACTGTTTTGCAATGATTATTACATCTACCACTAAAGTAGTATTTACTTGTATTTAAAGCGGAATATTTATTTAGATTTTTGTTTTTAAAACATGGTAAATATCCCGTTGTAATAATTTGATGGATGCTGATGCGGGAAGCTAAAGACGATATGGCGTCCATTAGGGGAGGCCGATGTCCAGCAGTGGAGTTATAGGCTGATGATGATGAAATAGCTTTAGTAGTGAAAAAAACCGTGTAAATTAAAAAAAATCGTATAATTCATAAAAAAATATACGACAAGCGAGGTAACGCCATGCAAATCGAGCCCTAGATAAAAAAAAAATACGGAAATAACGGCGAATCGTAAAACCTTTTGCGATGTCGGTAAAAATATATCAGAAAACTTTTAGATTATTATAGAAGTTAAAACAAAAGAAATAACGGCAAAGTCTTAAAACTTTTCACTCTAGTTTTCAGACTTTTCAGCAGTTCAACAGAAAATTTTACGAAATGAAAAACAACCGTACACACGGCGAGCGGCGCGAGCTGCAAATTTTTTTAAAAACTTTTTGGCGTTCGATGTACGCACCGTCGTTTACAATGCCCAGTCCGCAGCCTGCGTCTCTCAGAAGTCACCACAGCGGCCGCTAAACTATTACTTTTCGCTCTGAATAGATTGTTAGAATCAGAATTTTACTCATGGGTATCGCTTTCGACTAACTCGAGGTCATGGTTACAAATATGCGGTGTTTTTTCAAATCCAAAATGACGAATTTTATTTATTGAAGATTTTACTCTCGCTTATCGTTTTCTACTAATCTGAGGGCGTAGATTACAAATATCCGGTGTTTAATCCAATCCAAGAAGGGGATATTTTTTTTAAGCTAAAATTTTACTCATGGGTAACGGTTTTATACTAACTTGAGGGCGTAGATTACCAATATGCGGTGTTTTTTCAAACTCAAGACGGCGGATATGATCGATTTCAAATTTTACTCATGGGTATCGTTTTCGACTAAATTGAGGGTGCAGATTACGAATATGCGGTGATTTTTCAAATCCAAGATGGCGGATATTTTTTATTTCCAATTTTACTTTTGGGTGTCGTTTTCGACTAAATAGGGGGTAAAAATTATCGTCGAAAAATCGAAGTTTCTGTTTGCTAAACCTACTCTTATGTCGGTGACATAAGAGTAGGTAATAGCATTTACACAAAAACACAAAGACTAAATAGAGGGTAAAAATTAATACTAGTATTTGTAACCTACACCTTCGAAAATATGAAAATACGTTTTATAGGTACACGTATTAAAGTTAATAAAATGTATTGTTTTTCAGAATATGGGATTTAAAACGCGGCTGCGACCCGCTGGAAACGATCCGGCATCACTCCGAGTTCACATACGGACTGGATTGGAACTCCTTACGGCCGCATCAGATCGCCGACTGCGGGTGGGACTCGCTCGTCCACGTATTCATGCCGCGCTCGCTGGCTTGCGTCTAGTGTGAGTACAATATTATTATATTGACTGCATCTTTTCTGCGGTCGCGTGTTCAACCGCTGATAATGAGGTCCTGGGTTCTGATCCTGGGTCGGGCCAAAATTGTTATTTTTATTGTTACGGGTCATTCAATTATTATGTAAGCAGAAATTTAGTAGTTTTCGACCCCCCTTCCTCATGTCAGAAAAAGTGAGCCCTAATGAGCGCCATAGCGCCCTGGCTTCAGCTTGCCGGAAATTATAATTAAATATAATTGGGTCAAATATAAATGGTATCGTGAGCCTTCGTTATTATGTCAAAACTTAGGTAATCCTCTAATCGAAGTAGGTTCGAATTTCTTTATGTTAAGGAATGAATGAAGTGAAACTAGCTTTCCAGCATAGACAAGTATTAGTAGGTATCTACTTAGTAGATCTGAAAAAATAAAACAATAAAAATGCTGACGTAATCACCATTCAGCCAACCATGTCAGCACCTTAGTTCTTACGTAATACTTATTTCATATTGGGATTTCTCTAGTAAGAAAAAAACAGTACCTCGAGTCCGGAAGTTGACGATGTTGCAATCCAGTGCCTCGAAAAGCATGATATTCATAGATAAGGGTGACAAGGGTTTCATACCACATCTGTGGTTGTAAAGCATCCTTATATAAGTTGCCTAACGGTAGACATTTTTCTACTAACTGAAGCATAGATTCTTACCAAATAGGGTAATTGAAACTTCCTGTAGCTTAGGTCAATTTTATTATTCATATAGATTTTCTTTTTCGCAGGTAAATACAATCCTAGGAGTGAAGAACGGCTGTGTATAAGTCAGTGCCAAAATAGCACTTATTTCGATGGTGTCAGGGTCTGAACGTTGCTGCGACGATGGTGCGTACAGTTTGAAACAGGGATATTCACGGAAGGACGAATTTGTGGTGTACTTTATTTGAAACAAGTTTTGGACATTGTATCTGTAGAAATTGCAACTTCGACAAATAACAGATGGTTTGGCAATATTCGTAGGTAAGAATATATAATTATGCTGCCGGCCTAGCATAGCGTTTCTTGTCTAGGGTAGAATAGACAAAAATGACATCGCATCGTCATACATTGCGTAAATTATTGAAGTTGAAGGAATGAATTTCAAATATTTTACGCAAAATAAAAATAAAAATATTTTTCAATTTTTTTTCTATTCTTCCCTAGACAAGAAACGCTATGCTAGGCCTGCAGGTTGCGGGCCGAAAACCTAAGCATACCACATTGTTGAGTTTGTATATTTTGCAGTCTGCACTCATGCGTGAAGGACTGCGTGCTAAGCAAAGCCAAACTAAGATAGCTTAACTTTCGGCCTGGAACGGGTTCCAGGCCGATTATTTTAGGCCATTATGGTTGCTGGTATGGATCTCCCATTTAGCTTTCGATGTTTTCTCCGTAATTCTAACCTTCTGGCAACGGTCTCCTATAGGTTTTTAGTTTTCGAATTTGTCTAGGTCCAATGTCCTACTAAAAATACAGTAAATTAATTAATACCAGTCCAATGTCCTACTAAAAATACAGTAAATTAGTAAAATATATTCAGCTCTGCGGTAGCTTAATGTTGCCAGCTCTGGTATCTTAATGTTGCCAACTTATCTTTTTTTGTATTAGCGGTGGAATATTTAAAACTATAGGTGTTGGTCACAAATTATTGCATTCCAAGAATTATAGAATTTCATGTTATAAGCGTATAAGTGTCAGATTTTATTTGTATAATTGTAAATAGTTAAGTCATTGTTTTTGTAAATATTTTTATTATTTTGTATGTTGAATAGTCTACTCGCTTGTTTACCTAAGTCGTTATGTAATCATGCCAATGTGCAGTATTGTACTTTTGCATTTTGTACCGTATTTCTATATCCTAATCAAATAAAACGGTATGATATTATTATTTAACACTTCCTTTTATTTCACAGGACAAAATAGACATTAATACTGCTAAATAATGAATTACTCTAGGTTCGATTTTAATCTTCTCATTCTACCTTCAATGGCAGAAAGCATGAAATAAACTGACTTCAATTCTCCTTTTTCCTGTTGGCCGATGGTTGACAAACTTATCGATTGCGGGGCATTTTTTAGTGGGTTTACCAACTTGGTTAATTTGGAACCAGGTCGGTATGTACTTGTTTGGCAGGCCAGGTCCAGACGAGCCGAGGGTTTCATAACGCCAACAGCGAGGTGAGTTGAACTTGACGACTGGCAGGTGTTCAGAGAGTTGAAAATGTGCCGGGCTACTGAAATGTAGAGACGGTTTTGGTAAGGGTGTGCAAGATGCTACACAGTTCTGTTGGAAAGCACGACACCTATAGGATCACTTAGCTTACTCCCGAACACTCAAACATAGCTCAATTTAAAGCACGTCTCAAGTGACGAGTTTTTGACACATTTTCATAGAAAAAACAAAAAATTGCGAATTGAAACTGTTTAAAAGCCGCCACACACAGAAGCCGGTGCCGGGCCGGAGGCGAAGGCGTGCGAGTTGTATCATACGATTTTATATGAAAGACTACACACACACCGTAGGCGGTGGCTAAGCGGTGCACGGCCGTGGCGGGCCGGCTCGGCGACACAAACACTCGGCGTGTTCGACGCGGACCGGAGCCGTGGCGGCGCGGTGGCGAGGCGGAGGCGTGGCGTTTGAGCGTTGTATTTCAGCTACTATAAGGAGTGACTACACACAGAGCGCACGCGACGCCTCGCGGTGCGAAGGCGCGCTACTAGCGGAGCTACGAGTTGTATTTATTTACAAAATTTTTAGCTTATGACCCGAATGGCCGAAAATATATAATGGACTATACCGATAAATTGATAGTGCTAGTCCAACCACATCGCTGTTTGTACGATTGCCGTAAAAGATTATAGAAATGCTTTAAAAAAGGAAATACTATGGGAAAAAACGCCTTCGCGACGCAACCGCTCTCGCACGCCTGCAACCATCTGTTCGAACGAAATTGATATCTGGGGGCGCTTACTCGGAAAACAAAAATCGAAGTTTCTGTTTCGTTTCCGTGAAAAACCTATTCTTATGAGCTTGTTCACGTAGGAAGGCGCGGGCGCGGTGGCGGTTGCGGTCGCGGTAGACGTGGCGAGCTCGTGTTCACATTATTGGCCGCCAGGCGTTTGCGCGAGTGACGTGTTGTCAGAGGTTTAAACATGGTTGAACATACCTGACGTCGCGAGTGAATCGCGCACTCCGCCGCTAGTTCGACGTAAACACACGCGAACATCTTCACGCGTTTGATATTGCCACGAGTGCGCCGCGCACGCTCGTCGCTAGCTTGCCCGCTTAGACCGATATGCACCGATTGCAAAAGTTGCAATCGGCCGATAGTAATGAAAATATACAGACTGGTAGATAAACTCTTCAAAATTACAAAACCGTTTGAAAAATTGCTCTACGTTATAGGGAAACTTTTTACAGCCATTTTACGAAGGTACCTTTTTTGCATTTGGCTGCGGTGCTCGAAAAGTTATCAACCGATTTAATTGAAACTTTTAGGACACTTTAAGGACCCGGGACCTGTTTAAGTTTTAGCTCTTCATGTTGATTAGAACTGGAAATATACAATTTTGAAAAAACGCGCCGGTTTTTTGCGATTTCATGGAAAAGTTATGAACCGGGATTCACAAAAGCTCATTTTCGGTTTGTCTTTAAAAAACACATGTTTTTTACGTTAAACCTATTTTCTACGACCTAAGTTTTCGTTTTAAAAATGAAAAACCGTTTTTTGCCGTTTTTGACCATATTTTTGACCCCCGTGCTGACCTTGGATTTTTCTCCAAACTTATTTGTTGCGCCAAAACCAACAAAAAAGAGCAATAAATAAAATCGCTCTTTACATTTTTTTTTTCAAAAATGGTACGTCTATCGTTCTAGCTACTTAGACCGCACGTGCGTTTCGTACGTGAAAACTCGGATATTACTTCATATCTATAGTAATATTATAAAGAGGAAAGATTTGTTTGTTTGAACTAAAAGGCTCCGAAACTACTGGACCGATTTGAAAAATTCTCTCACCGTTGGGTATATCACTCCCGAGTAATGTAGCTTACATTACTCAGGAGTGACATAGGCTATTGCATTTTTTAAATTGCACCCGTGCAAAGCCGGGTCGGATCGCTAGTGTTTGAGATTCGTGACCGCGCCCGCCACCGCGCCTGCGAGTGAACGTGAACAAGCACCATGTCACCTACATAAGATAGCGTTGGCACAAAAAGGACGACGGGGGAGGAGTCAAAAAATCACGAAATTAGTGTGATGTACTTTATGGATGATCCCTAGATAATACTAAAAATATATATATATATATATATATATATATATATATATATATATATATATTACTATAAATAATATGCGCTCAAGAAAGCCATCACGCCTGTACGGCTGATCTTAATAAAAGGCAAGGAGGTAGATGGTATCCCGGATAAGGAAATATGCTGTTTTTTTTCGAAGTAAATCGCGTTCCAAGCCGCTGCCAGAAAATAATGTTAAGGCGGCTGTATGCCTCAAAGTGGCGCCACCGTCTTTTATCTATACTAATATTATAAAGAGGAAAACTTTGTTTGTTTGGTTGTAATGAATAGGCTCAAAAACTACTGGACCGATTTTAAAATTCTTTCGCCGTTGGTAAGCTATATTACTCGGGAGTGACATAGGCTATACTAGCGACGCGCCCCGGCTTCGCACGGGTATATCTTTTGCATTTTCTAAATTGCACCCGTGCAAGGCCGGGGCGAATAGCTAGTTTTATATAATTAGGTTAAATAAAAATAAATAAATAAATAAATAATGCCGGACAATCCACACAGCATCATCTAGCCCCAAGCTAAGCAAAGCTTGTGTTATGGGTACTAGATGACTGATACACATAATACAATGTATTACATAGATAGATATCTTTTTTTTTATTATACATAGTAAACACCCAGAATTCCGGAACAAATTTCTGTGGAGCGCACGAATATTTGTTCCGGGCAGGAATCGAACCAGCAACCTTCCGCGTCGCAGGCAGACCTTCGCCCGCTGCGCCACATCGGTTGTCATCACACACACCACATCGTTAAGCAAAGAAATTTTTAAAAAACCAATGTACAGTTTGTGATACCTATCAAAAGGTTTTTTAATGCCTCTGAAATATTTTCATTTTGTTTAATTTAGGTAGAGATGCAAAGATGCTCTTGGTGGTTCCCAAAATCTGTTTTCGGATCTCTCTCTAAATTTTAAAAACTATTTGAAAGGGCTGAAAAAACTGGGATACCGAGATATCACAAACTGTATATATTGGACTTTTAAAAATTTCTTTGCATTACGTAATCTATAGGTACTAATATCATAAAGTGGAAATATTTCATTGATTGCTTGTTTGTTTGCATTGAATAGGCTCCGAAACTAATGGACCGATTTGAATAATTATATCATCGTTGGGAAGCTACATTACTCGGGAGTGACATATGCTAGCGACACGCCCCGGCTTCGCATGGGTATATCTTTTGCATTTTCTAAATTGCACCCGTGCAAAGCCGGGGTGGAATAGAATAGAGGGTGGCGCTAGTGTGCGGCATACAGTCGCCTTAAATGAATATGATTTATGATCCCTGACTCTTGGACGTTTTGGTAATTACTGTAAGTCCAATGAGGGGTTTTCGTTTTGCATTAAAAAAATAAGTTAGTTCCATATTCCTCGATAGATGGCAGTGTCTCAATTGGCAATTAGAATATATCAGTATCAAATGAAAGGAAAACCAACTTTTTCAAGTTTCTAGTTTGTGCTGCCAATTTAGCATGATTTTTTTGTTGTTTTTGTTTTCCTTTCATTTGACATTGATATACTCAAATTGCCAATGGACGGCCCTGCCTGCCACCTACATATATCGAGATATTTAGTACTTATTGTTTTTCTTCATAAAAATACAAATCGAAAACCCCTCATTGTAAAGTAAATAAATAAATAAATGATCCTTACATTGCTCTTTGACCCTGCGGAGCTGATTGGTCAGCAGCAAGCTGAAGTAGCGACAAGACGATGCCAGTTGACCTTTTTCTTGGTCGTCTGGTATGCAAGCTGAAAATAATTTATTTATACTTAGGTACCTGTGTTTACGAATTGCGTCCCATCGTATCCAAATCCGTATAAAGATAATGCTGGACAAGAAGCACAGCATTATCTAGCTCTAAGCTAAGCAGAGCCACGGTAATGTTATCTATAGTATTGTGACTCGGCCCTATTCTTGAAATAAATTACCTACAGCCGCGCGGAGCGTAAACACGTGCTAGGGCGCCCGCCTACAGTATTTTAAGCTACCATTATACCTGAATTTCTTTCTAGTTTTGTAATTGTAAATAATATCAAATCAAATCGTTTATTTGATACCATACATAATTTAAAAACTAATACATTATGCAACGATACTACGTGTGCGCTTCTGACAGCAATTAAAACCTCTAACTACAAAATCTTACATTATAAAGTAAATTATAAATTAAATCTTACTATGTAGGAGTTACCTACCATAATAATTTATTTCGTAATAATATTTCATTTAACTCAATAATATATAGTATGTAAGTAGCTACATAATTGAGTAGATAGCCTAGCCTATTAAACTAAAACTAGTAGGTAGTTTCAAACTACCAAGATACTAGGTAGTTTTTTTCAATGCGAGCGTAGGTAGGTCACTCTTTTCACCCTATCCACCTATTTATTTATTTATTGATCCAAGTATTTTCCCCCCGAGGAAAAGCAAATATCTACCTACGTATTAAAAAAAATTGCACGCTTGCAAAACCATCACATACACCGTCCGGTGTCCGTTCGTCACTGCCGCCCATCGCGACTGGCTGCGTCCCGAGTGCGACCCGAACTCGCGGCGCGTAGGTATAACTCGCATTCCGACCGTTTGTATGAAGACAGAATACTGTATAGATAATATTACCGTGGCAGAGCTTGTGTTATGGGAACTAGACAACTATGAAATATGTATAATACAATACATCGCATAGATAGTTATTTTTTATTATATAATTATAGAAAACACCCAGAACTCTCGGAACAGATATTTGCAGATCGTACATACATTTGCCTCGAGGCGGGAATCGAACCCGCAACCTGCGTCGGAGGCGGACCTTGCCCGCCGCGCCACAGAGGTCGTCAATATTACACGGATACGTATACACGGATACGGATCGGAATATGTGCACAATCATTATAATCATCTAATGGCAATATTCAGTCATCACTTATCTCTTCTATTATACAAATTCGTTTATAATTTAGTTTGCATTATTGGAACAAAATAAAATTATGTTTCTTGATAATAGGTATCGAGATGTTGATGTTGTTTAGAAAGAATGTGCGTAGGTAGCAGAACACGGTAGAGACCTTTGCGTTTTACCAAATAAATGGAACATCTTCATGACGACTGCAATCTAAGCAGATAATGAGACAAATTTTCCGATCTTGAGAGTAACTATCTACTTTTGTTAGGTAGTGCGGAAACTATAGATAGGCATCAACCTGATAATATTTTTGAAAAAATAAATACAGTAGGTACCGTCTGTCTAGAAAACCGGAAATACCTTCAGAAGCGTTAAATTGCAATTACTCCAAAGCGGTCGTTCTGGCCATTATTAGTTCGTATTTTGACAACCTTCTTTAAGCGTAGTCGGCCTTGCGGCTTAACTCTAAAAAGCGCACGCAATTTCCATTATTGTAGTTTCAGGTACAAATTCTTACTAAGTACCTATAATTCATGTATTAGGCTGGTTTTATTTATTTTTTTGTGCTTGTTTTATATGGACTACGGGTCGTTACTTTTATTTTTAATTTCTATTTTATATTTATTTCTATATTTTTGAATGACTCGCATCGTATGTCTTCAACAATTTGGGTAATATAATCTAATTTCAATCAATTTATTCTATTCATGGTATAAATAATATATGACTTATTGCATAAAATTCATTGATGTGTTTGAATTCAACAGTTATTTATTTAAATGAAATTATTGTATATTTTTACCAAGTTATTTTATGATCAAATCAATTTATTATAATGTTGCCTATTATTTATTGTTGATTAAATTATTTAATATTATAAATCCAACTACTATCTTTGTACATCAGTTTATTTTAATGTTTGTCTATTTTTATTGTTTAAGGCATTCTAAGACCTTTTGACATTTGATTTATGGAAAATGCTTTTATCCTTAGCAAAACTAGGTAAGGTCGTCTGTATGTAAACATATGTTAAGTCTAAGAGACTAATTCTAACTACCTACTTATTGTAAAACTTGACTTACCTTTTATGAAATGTAACGATAAGGGTAAATAAATTAAACTGAAAAACTGAATCTGTTTGAGTAAATACAGCCTACAGCCTTGGTCCGCAATGACTGCACTGCTAACCACGTTATGACGGCCTCAAAAGCTAAGCTTTCTACGGTTTCGGCCTTCACGCTTGGTCATCAGTCTTTATTTCAGATTGTCCATCAAGGGCTGCAATGCTGACCACGCTGTGATGACCTGGACCTGCGCTACGCTACGCTACGCTGCGCTTTCGGACATAACATCACGGCCAGCAAGCCAGTCATTTTAGACCTCGTCAGTAAAAGTAATGAACAATTTTTTACCGAGATTTTTAATTTCCGGAGGCACCCCTTCTAATCTCCTGGGTTGGGCGTTGTTATTTTCCTCATTTTTCTTTTCTATAGTTATAGTTTTTGTACAACTGTATTGAGTGCAACTTGTTAACTTGATAGCGGTTTCTATAGTGGTAAAATACACATTAGCTTCGAAAATAAATAATTAAATATCGGTTTTCAGTTTTGAAAAACTAAAAACCGACTTCAACGGTGTCAATCAACTTTTATAAAACAATGAAAGAATCATCAAAATCTATTAACAATTGCCGAAGATATCAGCAAAATTGTTGTAGCTAGTCTTGATTCTTGTACAGTATTAAGTTGTTTTTTTAAGTTTTACGGGATAAATATTAATCCATCGAAAATAATACATTTGGAAGTCGGTTAAAAAAGGCAATTAATTTTTTCAAGTTATTGCTTTTCTAAACTGTTTTGAGTGCAAGTTGTTAGAGTGGTTTGGTTCATTCGTGAACCAAACTACTCTAACAAATTAAGTTTCTACTTTGGTTTCTATGGTGGTAAAATATTAAGTAGGTTCGTAAACCAAGATAGGTACCCAAGTAACCAAATTTGGCTCTATAAAAGCTCTGAGAACGTTTTCGGCGTGCTATTTAGTTTTAAAGATTAGCACCATAATGTTGTAAACGCTTACAGAACCGCAAATAGGCCCTATTTATATCACCGATTTATTCTATAAACGCTCTATAAAGGCTCCCACGGTGCTAATCAGCTCTATAATAGCACTGTCTGCAACGTTTATGTCACAAATTAGCACTATAAAAGTAACCAAAACATGCTTATAGAGCTATTTTGCACCTTAAAAGCTTCCAGTGATCTTTTTTATCACATTTATTCGGTATTTCTCGTAAGTGTCGTCGTGAGTGTTCGCAGAAAAACAAATACATATGTCGGTAAGTTATTGGAGTTTCTGTCTTGCGCTTTGTTTAGCCTATCTGTGCCAGCCGATTTGTTTAATTCGTCTATCCATCGATTTGTTTAATTAGTATATCTTTCGATCTGCCTCTGGTTCTTTTGTTTTGTGGTCCTGTCCATGTAGTTAAATTTTTAATCCATTTGTTATGAATTAAAAATTAAGGCCGGGTTATTAATAAATAAAAATTACGGTTTAATTATTAATATACGGGCGATATGGCCAGCCCATTTCCATTTTAATTTTTTTCAGTGTTTCAAAGCATCGATGACATTTGTGGTTTGTCTTATATCTGTATTTATTTTACTGACTCTTCTCTTTATATTTAGTATACTTCTCTCTATCGATCTTTGGCATACCTGTATTTTATTTTTAGTGTAGCGATTATAAATCCATGTTTCGCAGCCATAAGACAGACAAGGTAGTATGCATGAATGTAGTATTTTCTTCTTGAGTATTAATTTTTAATCTTTTATGTTTTGATTCGAGAAGTTCGTTGCTCCAGAATTTGTTCTATGACAGTGCTATTTGTCTATCGATTTCATCAATGTTTCGAGATTTCTTGAATGATATTTTCTTTCCTAGACAAATATAACTTACGTATTCCAACGTAATATTATTGAATTTTACAGGTACGTGTACGTTGTTTGTCATTATCTTTTTTGTTGTGTTGAGTTCTAGGCCAATTTGAAGACTTATTATATTTAGTTCGTTTATATTTTCCCTAGTTGTTTTGTTGTTTCTGAAACGAGCAATATGTCATCGGCAAACCGAACAGTTTGCTAAGAAATTCACCTTTGACATTGATACCTTTTGTCTCCCATCTTAATTATGCTTTCTATCTTCAATATGCATTATGCATCTTCCCATCTTCATTATGCTTTCTATTATAGTTATAAAAATTCTGGGCGAAAGCGGGTACCCTTGTCTGAAACCTCTACATATATTTATTTCAGCACCTTTTGTTTCTTTTTTACACTTTTATGGTATATGTCTTTTATAAGTTCGATAACTTTTTCTGGTACATAGCAGTCTTTCATAGCTGTCCACATGCTGTTATGGGAAATTGAATCAAAGGCTTTAGCATAATCGATAAAAGGTAGGTAGAGTGGCCTTTTATGCTCTTTATATTTTTCTATAATCAAATCTATTGTGTGGATGTGTTATCTAGCTGAAAAGTTTTTTCTGAAACCAGCTTGCTCTGGTGGTGTGGTTGGTACTTTTCAGTGTAAGCAGTAAGACGTTCTTCCAGGCAAGACGCGAACTTTGGAATTTTATTGATATGCTTCTCTCGTGGCGTAAAGATTTCTATAAAATGTTGTGGCCGTTTCTATTATTTTTGGTCTTGAGTAGGTCTTCGTATTGCTAGAGCTTGTTGTGAGACAGGGATTCCATTGCTTGGTTGTGTTAAGTGCTTCATAACTTTTTTCAAACTTCCTGACGATGTAAGGTGTTTTTCTATTACTTTTATTTGATGTTCTTTTGTGATAAATTTGTTTATATTTTTGTATAAATAACAACGTTCTTCTCTTTCTTCTTTCGTTATATTTTTCTTATTAGTCAGGTAGTTTCATCTTGCTATGAGATTTTTTATGTTGTCTGTAATAAAGTTCTGTTTTGCTGTCTTTTCTTTTGAGGTAGAGTTAAGGCTTTCATACACTTATTTCTTAATTTTTCTATAAAAAGATTCCACATCTTCATTGTCTTCCGTTTCGATTTAATCAAGGTTTTTGTTTAGAGAATTTATGCACTGTTGTTTTCTTTTGATGTCTTTAGTTTAGTAGTGTTGGTTTTGTACTTTGATCTCCTTTTCTTTATTTTTGATATAGAAAAGGTGCTTCTCAAGAATCGGTGTTCGCTGGGAAATGATAAGCTGCTTAGTATTCCAATATTAGTGACTTTTTATTTATGGTTGGTAAGTATGTAGTCGATTTGACTTTTATTTTTCTTTGGTGAGAGCCAAGTCCACATATTCTTAATATTCTTTTTGAATAAGCTGTTCGTTATAAATAAGTTGTTTTCCCAACAAAATTCTAGAAGAGTTTTCCTCTTTTACCTCTTTTTCCATAGTAATATTTACCTATAATTCTTTCTTCGCCAGAAATACGTTGTCCGATACGAGCATTGAAATCGCTCAATATTATTAGGTTTGTATAGCTTTGTAGTCGTGATTGTTGCAGTTGTTGATAAAATGATTTTATTTCCAAATCGCTTGCATTGGAAGTAGGAGCATGAACTTGTATGATTGACATTTTTGTATTATCGAATTTGAGATTTAAAATGCAGGTTCATACACCTCATACATCACATATTCCTATAAAGCTCTATATATTTCGCTTATTTTTTTAAAAAAAAGAAAGCTGACTCCGTATTGGCCCTTTCTTCAAAATAGCAGAATATATGTTCATCATCTTCTATTATATTATATCCATTTCTTCTTATTTCTGCAAGGTCGATAATGTCGTAATTTATTTTTGATATTGCTTCTTTATATTCTAATAATCTTTCATTAGATAAAAGAGATCTTGCATTATAAGTACAAATGTAGAGTGATTGAAGTGGAAAGTTGTAGTCTTTTCAGTGTCAGTCACCACCGCGGTGACCGGCCGTGGGGGGGGGGGGGGGGGGAATGTGCGAGGAGAGGTTGCTCTTTATCAGTGTTTATTCGTGTTTTGCGGAGGCATTTTAGTGCTTATGACGTCGTCGGCAGTAGGTGATACAGAAGAGGTTGATGGTTTGAACGTTGTTTCTTAAATTGTATTTTCTTGCTGCTTTTCCCCGAACTTGAATTTTCACCAGTGTTTTCAGGTGATTCCGATATGTTCCTTTTATTTTTTCTATTTGTTTTTTCTGGGTTAGGTTTATGGTGATATTGTATATGTGATTTTACTTCTGGCGGTTCTCCGTCACTCGCGCTCAGTTTTGAGTTATTCACCTACAGATTTCGCGTTCCCCCGGGGCGGCGCTTTCAAGGGCAGCCGCGAGGCGCAAGCCGATCTAATGAACGATGCGTTTCGTTTTGCTCGGACATCGCAGAGATTATCTACGCGCAGGTCTGTTTTTTTGCAGCTTTTCAAATGACTACAGGAGTTTAGAATAACAGAGATTTTTTTTCTTGAAATAAGTGTGATTGTTATTTGAAACTTCTATTTTCCTCTCAGCTTGCAATATAAAACCGTTTTTTTTTATGCCAGCAGTACACACTACATACAGTGAGCAATCCGTGTTAACTTCTGATGTGTATAATGTGTAAATATATCCATAAATACAATTTTGCTAGGGGTTATTTTAAGGTTCTCATGTGGTGTTAATAAATTAAACTTATTTTCCCGCTCGCTTTCTTTTGATACATATAATTCTTATATTCCAGATACTTTCTGTGAACAGAGAACAAATGTTTTTCTTTTTTCAAAAAATTGTTCTCTAATTTATAGAATTGCATATGTAGGTAGGTACGTACGCAGCAACCTTACCTAGTCTACAATGATTTTTAATAGGTAACAAAAACGTATTTTTCCATTTAAATTTGTTTTTGTTCACTGACTTATTAAGTAGGTATTCTAGGTAGGTACCTGCCTACGTCTCAGGGTTAACCCTACCGATTCCGTAGCGTGAGCCAAGGGGCCGGCGAGAGGACTGCAGAGGTAAGTGGGCGTGGGTGGCTTTGATCGGATCGAGCCGCCTCGCTCACAGCGAGCAGGGCGTTATGAACATTATTTTCACCCGTCTAAAGCGCAAATTGATTGGTGAAATCGAGTAAGTGAGGTATCTGTTACGAAGTAACATTACCTAATCTGTGCCTCTGGGATCACTACAAGCTTGTCGTATTTCAAGAATGCCAGGTGCCCCTTGTTTTTTTCTTCTAACATCTGGGTGGTAAGCTTTTTGCGTTCTTCTAGCACTTTAGGTGGAATTTATTCTTTGATGTAGTATGTAAAATCGTTCAATTTCTTTCTATTTTTCAAAAGATAATCGCGCCCTCATAACTATTGTGTTTTAATTAAATTTAAATTAATAGAATAACCACTTGCCCCGACTATGACTGTTATAGTTCTAATTGGCTCCAGCCTTGCTGCTATAGTGCTACCATGGTAGCAAACAGCTGTTTGCTGGCAGCCATATCTTTTCTTACGTCACGTTTTAGTCACGTAGCAGTGACACAAACGCATTTATAGAGCTGAATAGCTCCAAAAGTGGTCCTGTAAACGTTCTAAGAGCTAAATTATATAACTTAAAATTAAATGCTCTTTAATCTTATAAAGCCAAAACGTTCTGTTGAAAACCTTCATAGTAGGTACAATTTAGCACACTGGTTACCATTATAGGGCTACTATATCATAGTTTGATGATAAAACGCCTTGGTTATAGAGCCTTTTGTTACTTGGATAGTTAGGTACCCAACCAGTTAGTAAAATCCACTGTATGTGTCGCTGCCAAAAGTCACAGTGGATAAGGTAGAAACACACTATTGTGTCATTATTTAGTAAGCGACAAATATTAACTACTTCTACTAATTAATCTTAACTACTTCGACTAATTTAACTACTTCGACTAATTTAACTACTTCGACTAACTTAACTACTTCGAAACTATTTCGACTTATTAATAATATCGTGTTTTGAGCTTAGTCCTTACCTCTTCTCGTGATCTGTTCGCATGTGACGGAGTGTCTCGCATTTGTATGCTGTGAGGTGTTCACGGAAACACATTGCATGTCCGGAGAATTTTCTATTGAAACCGAGTGTTTTTCTAATAAGCAAGCTGCTTCCATCCCTGAAATTATTTTTTAAATGTGACCACATATTATATTGGGGACGGCGAAGACACATCAAAGCAGGAGTCCCACATGGTTCAGTCCAAGGAACAGATACACAAATTTTACAGACCTATCAGAAACGCAGGATTAGCTGTTACCGTAGGATAGAAAGGCCCGTATTATGAAAGTTTGCTCAGACTTCGATCTATGCTTGAGTAACGCTTTTCTATGGCATAAACGTCACTCAGGCATAGATCTATGACTGAGCAAGCTTTCATAATCTTATATCTTTAAATGAGAAATTCTTGTATATATTTGGAATCTCTCTCTTTATCCATCTGTTTTATGGATGAAAAGTTTTTTATATCTTTAGTATGTTAAATATATCGCAAGTGGGTTGTCTAAAAAAATTCAGGCCAGACTAAGAAATTCAAAAATTACTTGGTGCAAGGTCAACTTATGTATGAAACAGATATGCTTCTGATGCTTCACGCGACACAATCGTGTTTCAAACTTATTTCTTACCTATTTTCGTGATCTGTTCGGATGTAACGGGGTGTCTCGTATTTGTATCCTGTGAGGTATTTACGGAAACACATTGTATTTCCGGAGAAGCTTCTGTTGAAGCCGAGTGTTTTCCGAATATCAAAGCTGCTTGTGTCCCTGGAAAAAGGTTATTTTTACTGAGAATGAAGTATCCTTTTTAAGTATACTAGCCTTTGCTGGCGGCTTCGCTCACGTGGTACCCAACCAGCACCTGAGCGGATTATATTAGGTACTGCTGTACGGCTTAATTGTGCTCTCGAACTAAAATTCTATTTAGGAGGTATATTTAAACCTCTTATAGAGTCTCTTATAGACTCTTATAGAGTAAGGTGGTATTACAGACGTTCAAGGAAGGTTATTTACTCCTCAACCAGTACAATAGAGTGTATTTAGTATGTATAATCTATATCTACACTAATATTATAAAGAGGAAAGATTTGATTATTTGTTTGTTTGAACTGAATAGGCTCCGAAACTACTGCACCGATTTGAAAAATTCTTTCACCGTTGAGAAGCTACATTACTCGGGAGTGACATAGGCTATACTAGCGATGCGCTCCGATGCTTTGCACAGGTATATCTTTTGCATTTTCTAAATTGTACCCGTTCAAAGCCGTGGCGGATCGCTAGTCTTTAATATCAGCGCAGTCAAAGAGGAAATTACAACAACAGCAGCAGCCTATCAGGCCAAACTCAGAAGTCATTCTAATCAGCTGGCACAGCAACTTACAGAACCGTCCTATAAAATGAGAATTAAATGATGATAGAGATGAAGAGTGCCTGCCTACAATGTGAAGAGTGTTTTTTCTTTCTTCTTTCATTCTATTCGACATAAACCGCACACAAAGTCTGTTCATAGTTTAAAACTCAATGAGGCTGATTGCAGATATAATTAAGAAAAAAATTTATATCAAATCAAAATCAAATCAAATTAATTTATTGCTTGAAATACATGTTATAAAAGTTGTTATATAATGTAATGGAATGTCACAATGTATTCTGCCCTACTGGGCGTGCAACGTTTTAAAAATTACAATTAATACAATTCTA
Organism: Quercus berberidifolia; assembly: GCA_028535905.1. Classification (NCBI taxonomy): domain Eukaryota; kingdom Viridiplantae; phylum Streptophyta; class Magnoliopsida; order Fagales; family Fagaceae; genus Quercus; species Quercus berberidifolia. The sequence goes on along the minus strand of JAPQVW010000383.1, from coordinate 5,925 downwards.
AAGATACATAAAATAATACAATCATACAAAAATGTCTGTCTTCTGATGCGTCACGCGACTCAATATCGTGTTTCAAGCTTAGTCCTTACCTCTTTTCGTGCTCTGTTCAGATGTGGCGGAGTGTCTCGCATTTGTAGGCTGTGAGGTGTTTACGGAAACACATTGCATGTCTGGAGAAGTTTCTATTGAAACCGAGTGCTTTTCTAATAAGCAAGCTGCTTCCATTCCTGAAATATTTTCTTTTAAATATGATCGTATATTAGATTGTGACACAATTTTTTCAGCAGACCTACCAGAAACGCAGGATAGCTGTCACCGTAGGATATTAAGGCCCATATGAGCGTTACTCAAGCATGAGCCGTATGAGCGTTACTAAAGCGTTACTCAAGCATAGATCGAAATCTGAGCAAGCTTTCATAGCTTGCTCAGACTTCGATCTATACTTGAGTAACGCTTTTCTATGGCATAAACGTCACTCAGGCATAGAGGTCCACGCCGCAGCCAAAAATCTCGGCGGCGGCGCGCTGGGTTTTGAACCCGGCGCGGCGCGGCGTCGCCGGCGTGGGGACATTTTTTTTAAGAGGAATAATGAAAGAAAACACATGTTAAAACAACTATGCTAGAAAGAAACATTTATTTGGTATCTCCAATCTCCAACTAAAAATTATTTACAATGTTTGTAGTTATCGTGAATAAAAATTATTTTATTCACTTTTACAGGATTTAAGCGTGATCGCTTAGCAGTTAGAACCATCCCAGCTACAGAAAACACTCTTTCACTGGGTGTACTTGTAGCTGGAATGCTCAAAAGCGACCGCGCCAATCCTGCAAGCCAAGGAAATGTTTTTTTCTTTTGTTCCCAATACTTCAGAACATCATTATTTAAGCTTTCCATATCGGATGGACTAGCAGTGGCAAGGTATTTCCAGCACTCCTGTGAAACTTCTTCATCATCGTCAAAAAATCTGCTAGAATGCTTTTTTGCCAGCTTTTGGAGGAGATTTTCTTGCGATTGCGAAGAAGGACCTGGTTTTGGAAATTCTTTGTCAACAATGTCAGCATCTTTTACAAATTTTCTCGCAAAGTCTGATAAAAAGCCAGTTTTTGTCTTTTGCCGAGTCTCCACGTACGCGTCAATTTCTTTTAAATTAGCAAAACGAGGATCGAGAAGAGAAGCGGCAATTATATTTTCAGTTAGGGGAAACCTTTTGTCCATATTCAGCATCATTTGGTTTCTTAACCTTTGAATAATTAATGACTCATCGTCTGGCATCGACTGAAGGACTTCTTTTATTTCTGATCTAAAAACCAGCGCCAAATTCAAAGAACACATCTTTTGTAAAGACAACATTTCTACAGTTTCTGAAAAACTCCTCAGAAACTTTATCAAATCCTCCAAAAGATTCCATTCTTCAGCTTGAATTTTCAAGTCACTTTGACCAATTTTAGTCAGCATCTCGTTTACCGGAGTACGATTACAGCAATGTGCCATGCTTTCAAGCATTGTAAGGACGCTGTGCCAGCGTGTTGGCGATCTATGCCTGAGTCTATGCTCAGTCATAGATCTATGCCTGAGTCAGGCATAGATCTATGACTGAGCAAGATTTCATAATAGTCTTAAAATCCGTAAGGATGACCTTTATCATCTGTTTTATGAATGAAAAGTTATTTATATCAGATTTTGTATGTTACACATATCGCAAGTGGGTTGTCTAACAAAATTCTGGCCAGACTATGATTAATAGGTAATTCAAAAATTACTTGGTGCAAGGTCACCTTATGTATGAAACAGACATCGAGATATACCCCAGTAGAGGAGCCATACTGAATCGCGCTATTCTGCCCCAAGTCAGTGTTTTAGCACTTACATAAAGTGAATACCGACGAACGTCACCTCAGTGCCGACCAAAAGTTAGAACCGTGCGTTTGCCTTGTCGCTTGGTGACAAAAATACTGCGACTAAGACTAAACTATGTCCTATTGCTCGATCAAATGGTGTGGTAAAAATACTCGATCTTCTAAGTATAAAACAGATGGAATAACATTCCATAGGTAAGTTTTTTACATAATTATCTTTGGTATGAAATTATTTCACTAGAAACCAAGAGGGTAAAATGGTCGACCTTGGTTAGCGTTGATGACGTTCCACTTGTCATCCCTTTCTTACCTAGTGTCGTTTATATTTTCTTCCTTTTCTATGCTGTCGCTAGAGAAGGAACAAGCTGGTTTAGACTAACGATATCGATATTTCAGCTCCATCAGAATGATATCAATCAGGTTGCGTACAAACATGATCAATTACACACGTGATATTCTGGTAAAACGCGTGCGAAGCCGCGGGTACAAGCTAGTATACTAATATAAATAAAGCTGTAATGCAGCTTTATTTCCACTCACTGACTCACTCATTGAAATAATTGTTCTTCCTGATGGTGCAGGGGGAAGTATGTTTTTTTACGGAATCATAGAGAAGGGGTCGGTAAAACTTAGGATAAATTTAACTTTTTTAGTTTTGCCCCCTTCTCTCCCCCCCTTAGGGGGGCTCCGCAGAGGTGAGACTCGAATAAATTTGTTTTGAGGGGCGTATAAAGGGGGACAAGTGAATTTGAATGCTGAAAAAGTTTTGTCCTCTTGCCCCTAGAACCCCCCTTTAGTGTGCTGCCAGATACCGTCACGATTGAGAGGTTTGGATTGCGTGGTCGTATAGAGGGTTTCTTTTGGTTATGGATGAAAAAACACCCCCTTCACCCCTTTGTAACACCCCCCTTTTGTATCTCTCAAACGAAGAGACTCAGGCATAGATCTATGACTGAGCAAGCTTTCATAATCTTATATCTTTAAATGAGCAATTCTTGTATATATATTTGGAATCTCTCTCTTTATCTCAGTCATAGATCTATGCCTGACTCAGGCATAGATCTATGACTGAGCATAGACTCAGGCATAGATCGCCAACACGCTGGCACAGCGTCCTTACAATGCTTGAAAGCATGGCACATTGCTGTAATCGTACTCCGGTAAACGAGATGCTGACTAAAATTGGTCAAAGTGACTTGAAAATTCAAGCTGAAGAATGGAATCTTTTGGAGGATTTGATAAAGTTTCTGAGGAGTTTTTCAGAAACTGTAGAAATGTTGTCTTTACAAAAGATGTGTTCTTTGAATTTGGCGCTGGTTTTTAGATCAGAAATAAAAGAAGTCCTTCAGTCGATGCCAGACGATGAGTCATTAATTATTCAAAGGTTAAGAAACCAAATGATGCTGAATATGGACAAAAGGTTTCCCCTAACTGTTCTAAAATTTGTTTTGAGGGGCGTATAAAGGGGGACAAGTGAATTTGAATGCTGAAAAGTATAGGGGGTGGTGTTTGGGTTGTCCTCTTGCCCCTAGAACCCCCCTTTAGTGTGCTGCCAGATACCGTCACGATTGAGAGGTTTGGATTGCGTGGTCGTATAGAGGGTTTCTTTTGGTTATGGATGAAAAAACACCCCCTTCACCCCTTTGTAACACCCCCCTTTTGTATCTCTCAAACGAAGAGACTCAGGCATAGATCTATGACTGAGCAAGCTTTCATAATCTTATATCTTTAAATGAGCAATTCTTGTATATATATTTGGAATCTCTCTCTTTATCCATCTGTTTTATGGATGAAAAGTTTTTTATATCTTTAGTATGTTAAATATATCGCAAGTGGGTTGTCTAAAAAAATTCAGGCCAGACTATGATTAATAAGAAATTCAAAAATTACTTGGTGCAAGGTCAACTTATGTATGAAACAGATATGCTTCTGATGCTTCACGCGACACAATCGTGTTTCAAACTTATTTCTTACCTATTTTCCTGATCTGTTCGGATGTAACGGGGTGTCTCGTATTTGTATCCTGTGAGGTATTTACGGAAACACATTGTATTTCCGGAGAAGCTTCTGTTGAAGCCGAGTGTTTTCCGAATATCAAAGCTGCTTGTGTCCCTGGAAAAAGGTTATTTTTACTGAGAATGAAGTATCCTTTTTAAGTATACTAGCCTTTGCTGGCGGCTTCGCTCACGTGGTACCCAACTAGCACCTGAGCGGATTATATAAGGTACTGCTGTACGGTTTAATTGTGCTCTCGAACTAAAATTCTATTTAGGAGGTATATTTAAACCTCTTATAGACTCTTATAGAGTAAGGTGGTATTACAGACGTTCAAGGAAGGTTATTTACTCCTCAACCAGTACAATAGAGTGTATTTAGTATGTATAATCTATATCTACACTAATATTATAAAGAGGAAAGATTTGATTATTTGTTTGTTTGAACTGAATAGGCTCCGAAACTACTGCACCGATTTGAAAAATTCTTTCACCGTTGGGAAGCTGCATTACTCGGGAGTGACATAGGCTATACTAGCGATGCGCTCCGATGCTTTGCACAGGTATATCTTTTGCATTTTCTAAATTGTACCCGTTCAAAGCCGTGGCGGATCGCTAGTCTTTAATATCAGCGCAGTCAAAGAGGAAATTACAACAACAGCAGCAGCCTATCAGGCCAAACTCAGAAGTCATTCTAATCAGCTGGCACAGCAACTTACAGAACCGTCCTATAAAATGAGAATTAAATGATGATAGAGATGAAGAGTGCCTGCCTACAATGTGAAGAGTGTTTTTTCTTTCTTCTTTCATTCTATTCGACATAAACCGCACACAAAGTCTGTTCATAGTTTAAAACTCAATGAGGCTGATTGCAGATATAACTAAGAAAAAAAATTATATCAAATCAAAATCAAATCAAATTAATTTATTGCTTGAAATACATGTTATAAAAGTTGTTATATAATGTAATGGAATGTCACAATGTATTCTGCCCTACTGGGCGTGCAACGTTTTAAAAATTACAATTAATACAATTCTAAAGATACATAAAATAATACAATCATAAAAAAATGTCAATGTCAAATAGCTAAAATTGATCGGTTTTATGACCGATCAATTTTAGCCATTTGACATTGACATTTTTTTATGATATTTTATGTATCTTTAGAATTGTTCATTAAAGGAGTAATAGCATTTTTTTGTCATCAAGGTAGTTTTGGAGTTACGAGTAATAACTCTATGTTTGTCACGCCTATTGCGAGCCACGGCATCAGAGAGTTGTTCAAACAAAGCTGGGTTAGTTTTAACGAACATCACCGTTTCAAATAAGTATATACAGCGCAGGAATCGTCAAAATATTATGCTGTGACAAAAAATGTTTTACACGAGTCCGTTACTTTCAGACTAAATATGGCCCTTCATCGCTTTTGGTACTTGAAATTTTTTTCAGTCTCAGTAGAGTTTCCCCAAAAAAGTATACCATAGCGAATATTAAATGCAATTAATCCATGGTACGCTGTTAACAGGGTTTCAACATTAACAATTTTGGATATTTTAAATAAGACATAAGATAAGCTATTAATTTTCAACACAAATTTTCCAAATGAGATTTCCAGTTTAGTTTTTTGTCAATAGTAAGTCCTAAAAATATTTTCATGTCAACTTCATTAATATTGCAATTACCATATTTAATGTCAAGTGAATGTATAGCAGCTGTATCGCGTTGTTTAAAGTTTATAATTTTAGTCTTAGATAGATTTAATTTAAATTAAATCTATCTAAGACTAAAATTATAAATATAGTTATTATTATCCAACCAAGTAATAATTGAACTTAAGGCAGGATTGATATCATTTTCATATGTCATCTTATCAATACATTGTATAGTAACGGCACTGTCGTCCGCAAAGAGCGACATAGGTTGGGTAGTCGAATTTGGCAGATCATTTATATATATTATGAAGAGTAGAGGGCCCAGTACACTACCTTGTGGTACGCCATATATTACGGTACGTTCTTTTGACCGGACATGGACTTCTTCACGTTTCGTTTTGAAATTAATCCTACTTATTTT
>JAPQVW010000382.1:0-30312 GCA_028535905.1 Quercus berberidifolia | reverse complement strand
TCAAGTGTCCTTAATACTAACGCATTAGTAAATTAAGCTTTTTTCTCCATTAGATCAGAGATATCGGTTGCCCCCGGTTTTTTCATAAAGACTACCGTGGACATTTGATTTACGAGGAATAAAACCTTTGGGCTCTTTTAGCAGCAATTAAAATGTTTGAGCCACAGTGGGTGGCTGGCGACAGTTCTCACGAACCTATTAAATATAATTTTATTTGTTTTCGTGGCGATTTACGATTTGTCCTCAGGGTTGGTTTGCGGGTGGTTTTTTATGAGTTGTAAAATTATATTTCTGTGCAATTTTGTGAGTATACTGCTTGTGGTGGTTTTTATTTGATGAATTAAAAATTTAAGGTGCAATGTTTTGATTGCGTGCAAGGGTTTATTATTATCCGCTCGAGCGTCCCAATCTTGCATCTCATTGCCAAAATTTTCCAACTGTGACATCTTTGGTTTTTCTAGTTAAGCTGAATTTTGCTTAGTTAAGCAAAATTCAAACAAAAAACTATAGGAAATTTGGTACATTATCTATTTCTATGTCGAGACTTACTATAACAATTATATTCATCAGATAGATGTGTTGGAATATCGTCATATATCGTAGCAACGACCGGTAAGTCCGTCCAGAGTTCGCAAGAGTCGTCTAAAAATCACGACAAGACATTTTTATTCATATAAACTAGTTATAAAGTCAGAGTCCCGGGTTTCATCCTATCATATTTTTTGAAACATTCCTAGACAAATCGTCCAACGCTAAAATTCGAGATCCACAGATAGGTACTTAAAAATTAGTATCATGCTGATAAATTGTTACTGATTCAAACTTTTATGACTGACAGACAGACAAATAGAAAGAATTCAAACTCTTTCATGAATTGTCAGAGATTGTCAACAATCATAACCGCGATGCTATCTTGCATATTAAAGTCGGCTAAATAAAATATAATAAATGATTTGTGAAATGTGTTGTCAGCATGATTTTGATTTCGTCCGTGTTTGCATAGAATAGGAGAAAGCAGTGATTGTAAAACCTTATTGAGTTCCCGCTGATAGGGCTTATTCCATGACTGGATAGAGGTGTATTGCTTTTGTTTGGTTTCATAAACTTAAGGTGTATGAACCAACGAAAAGGATGTAACCTTTTTTAAACAATAAGGATTGTAGGTACTTAATTTTTGGATTTTTGGTTTGATTCATACTATTATACTATTTAGGACAACAGTAAAGCTGTACCTTTACTGTTTCATGTCCTAAATGGTGAGAAACAGTAGATAAGTATAAATCTTAAAACTTGTATTCATGTAGACTCAAAGTAAGAAAATGGGGTGCCGTGGAGGCCAACGGTTTTCTGCTGTGTTTTTTCTTTTTCATGTTCTTTCTCGTCTTTAAATCATATAAATTATTTTCCTCGTCTCTCCGTCTACATTTTTTCCGCAGGATTCTTTTGATTTTTTCATATGAATAGAATTGTTTTGTCATATTGTTGTGATGAAACAACTGAGTGGGTTCCCAGCGGGTACCTACTGTTTGCCACCGCTTTGGAATTAACATATTCGTTTAACCCTGCTCCCTGACTCTGGGGTACAATTTCAATAATAAAATATATGATCGTGGTTCTAAGATCTCTAATTATTAGGTTGTCTTTTCGGTTTATAGAGAGAGCGGAAGTGGAAACAAAAGTTCGAGAGTTTTCTTCAAAAAGAATTGTCGCATAGTTTACGCTAGAAAATTGGCAAAAATCGTTCTGCACTGGTTGCCCCGCAAAAGGCGTCCAAATGAAATGTATTTCGTATTTAAAAAGTAAACGTGGTGGCAAAAATTTCAGATCAACAATGAAAACGGCGAGAAGTCAACGTGGAAGACCTAGATGGAGGAACGAATTAAAATAATTCCTGGGTGATGGGAACGAGGGGGCTAGTGGTTTCTGCAGGAAAGCTTTTCCCAGCATTGAGATAATCAGGGCTAGTAACAATCATAATAAAGATGTAATGCAGAGCACAAAAATTTTAAAATACAGTAAGAGATGCAACATAACAACCGCAATACTGATATTGTTCTTCCATAGTCGGGGCCTTGTTCCCAGTGGGTAGTTCAAACTGAGTAGGAGAATTAATTTATACCCATTCCTATAATAAGAGGGTGCAATGCTGCATGTTCGTCCTTGTAATAAATTCTGAGTCGCGTGAGCCGAGGTTGAAATTTAGTGTAATTAAACTCACTTATATTTAATGGTTCTTTATATTTAAGACTATGCTTTGTAGATATTATTATGAGACGAGAACAAGGGAATCAATAATACCTTGTATTTTTATGTTTAATAAAAAGTAATTAATGCCTGGTCCAGTTACGCTGTTTTAAAAACTGAAATAGGAAACGGATTTTTGCAAAAATAATAAATAATAATTGGTTTTATGACATAAATGCAATTTTTTTTTTTGACATTGAACATTAAACATAATCTGGCTATAAAAAATCTATATCATATCATTTCGCAGTTTATGAAAAAAAGTCTTGATTCTAATTACTCAGATAAAATTTAACCGACGACGGTTGAAATTTCAGGCATAAGCATCGGATAAGAGAGTAAATTACAATAACCTTTCAAAGTTACATAGTTCAGTTTAAACATCGTACCCAATTGAAATTAGTTTATTGCACTAGTGACAAGGTGAAACAAAACGCAAGAGCAAAAACAAATGAATAGCGAGAACAATTTAATTGAATGAAATTAGCCAATAAAATACGCCTGCCGATGGCTACAATGCATACCGTGTGCCGTAATAAATAAGCATTATTTATTGGGCTTGAATCGGGAATCTACATTAACTGCCCAATATAACCGACAAACACTTCATTTATTCATATAAAATATAAGTAGTTTGTCGGTTGTCTGATAGCGAGTTTCCTTTGATTCAACTCAAAAAGTGAACTCGAATAGCTCTAACTTCTAAACAATTAAAATAACGCGGTTAATACAACATTCGAGGCAGATTGAAATCCCCCACTTTGTATGATCATGGAACATGCAAGGTATACTGCAAATATTCGTCGTCTGTATATGGTCTATATACCTATAACTTTATTTATTTAGTTTTATTGAAATATTCGTAGTACCTAGCAGGTCTTACTAAAAAAGTATCCCTAAAGATATTACACTTGCGAGTGATACCGTGTGCTTCAACTAGTGCATTCATACATTATGTTCATGCCTGAACAGTAATAGTTTCGGACCATTGTGACCTCCGAGCACTATGTTCAGCCTGCTTTATAACGTGAGAATTGAATGTCGGTATGTTAAACGTAGTTGGTCTGTAGCTTTAAGATTTTTAAAGTTTTCGCTTGGCTTGCTTAGGTATGTAATATTTTTTTTTATACATAAGATTCAAGAAAAATCGACGATTTTAGTTTGAATTTGAGTACAGCGATGGAGCAGAGTCGGTAGAGACCGAGGAAGATGGAAAGAGTTGTAGGAGGCTTTTACAGAAGAAAAGCGGTTATCACATATAAATGAAAAATTACCTAACCTATTAGATTAGTATAACATGATGTTAGTTTTATCAAAGTTAAATTTAGAATACATGCCTAGTAATAAGTGGAAATGTGTGAGAAAAATAAAAGCATTTTTTTTTTACAGCGATGGAAAAGAATAGTTTCATCAAGCATAGCTACGAACTCTCTTGATCACCTTTCGAATAAAAAAATAACCTTACTGGACGAATATTAATTGTAAGACCTACATTGCAATATTATAATTTTGGCAAAGAAACATCATAAATCTAATCGCCTTAGAATAGAATAGATAAAATGAAAAACCCCCCTTTTACTGCTAGCATATCCGTGCCATCAAATACACCACGTACATATAAAAACCTACTACCTAAGTTACTAGATACTAAAGGAAGTAATTACAATATAGATCTACATACAAAGCGTGGCTTGCTTGTTATGTTTTATCTCAATATGTTTTTCACAACCTCCTCGTACCATTTCAACCAGTGGACTCGCTTATCTAGCTATGCCTATTTGACATAACATTTTCGGTTATTTAGCGTGTAGATAATAATATCTGCGGAAATCTTCTTAAATTTGACTTTAGTCAAACTGTACTCTCTCTCGTTAAATCATTTGCTGTAACAGAACTTATTAGAGAAATATGTTCACCTTTGCCTTTGTTTCTAGAAACCCTTTTTCGACTATAAGTTATTTGAATTTTTATGCATACAGATACGTTTTTCTACGTCCTTCACAGAAAGTCTCCTATGCCTGTTTGCTGTCTCAAATCGCTAACCACTGCCCAGTAGGGGCCTGTGGTTATCATAAACGGGTGTCCCGTTTGTCTCTCGTGATTATTCATGTACAACACACGCAGCCCGCGGGGTGCTGGCCTTAGGTCTTAATCGATGGGCTGTTGTGACCGCATTGTTTTTGTGAACCAGAGGAGCGGTTATTGATTGGGCTTGGGCTGAGTTGAGTTTTGAGGGAGAGATAATTATGGTAAAATTGAAGAAAAAAAACTGCCTTGTTTGTCCTAAGTTTGATAATGAGCCGTGAGTCGTCACCGAAAGGCAGCGGTAAAGTTAACGTGAGTTCTAGTAACTTCGAGTGAATATTATTTTATTTTCGAAAATATAATATTCACGGAAACAGAGAACAAAGTTATTATAGTTACTAAAATACATAGATTCGAAGCTAAAAACGATAAAGTAGAAGCAAGCCTAAAATATATCAATTTGCCAGAGTAAAGTTCATTTTTTAATTAATCCGTACCTCAGAAGGAATAAAGTTACCCATATAGCATAACATTGTTGTCTGTTTGTCCGTCTATCTGCCCCTTTTCTCAGGAACATGTGGAGTTATTGAGTTGAAATTAATATCAAATATTCAAGTCTGTAACTTCTTAGAGCCGTAAAAAAACTAAACTTCTATGCACGCATATTTAAACATTTCTAAGGGAATCGCATGCACAAATGTGAAGGAAGAAATCCGAAAACGGTTACATGACATTAGAAATAAAATATGATGATTAGTATGAGTCGATTTCTTGCTTATAAGTACCTACTATTTTGTACGAAACCCTCGGTGCACGAGTCTAACTCACACTTGACATTTTATTTTTCGTTATTATTACTGCAATATTTATTCTCGCGAGTTCAAAGTTGATAAGAATTTACATGTATAAAAATACTTTATGCAGGCAGCGTACTAAAGAACAACTATTAAACAAAACGACTTCGCCTTCCTAGATGATTTATAACGACCATTCGCACCCAAGATTTTTTATGCTTATTCCTTCGTTATTCACTAAGTGCAAACTCTACTACGGTCCTAATTAGCGTGAAAAATCAAATAATAATAGTAATTATAAAAGTTTCGCTATTTGCAACTGTTCTTGTGACAAATGCAGCGATGGACGCTTTGTCGGCAACTGTTCGGCTGAGACAAGTATCGGATGCGACTCAATATGGAAGAGAGAAAATAATTGCGCCAGGCATCTGTCGTCAGCCTGCTTAACCATTAGTGCTTCTTTAACTTGCGGGCTTGGATCCAGTTGGAAACGTAAAGTAGCCGCAACCTGAGTCTCAGACAGATGAGACAGTTTCTGGGTACAATGTAGCCACTTCACGCATCCATGATGCATGAAGTCGATAAGAATTTACATGACTTCATGCATCCATGATGCATGAAGTCCAGAAACCTTTGCTATGGCTTGACTCATAAAGCGGGAAATAGGTTTTCTATGGTTTCTTAGTGCTAAGGTTGAGCAGACTCTATTAGAGCATAATAGGCTGTGAATTTGGCCATAGCCATTGATCGTTACATATTATTTATTGTGTGATATACGTGCGTTACATATTATTTATAGGTAATAATATGGTTTTGACAAAATAAATACCGACAGTTTTACTTCTACAGTTTTTACTAGAAAATGTAATCAGAAATTAACCATGTTCATTCCCGCGCTAAGTGGAAGGTTGCGAGTTCAAGTCCCGCTAAAATTGTAAATTTTTGGGATATTATTTAATTTCTTAGATATTACCCCAAGTGCGAGGACTTACGCACTATAATAACAAAATCCTTATAATTAAGCAACACAACACCTCTCTTCAAACGAACTAAATGTAACTTTAGCCTTTGAACAGGATTGGATAAACTTCAATGTTTCCTCTGTAGGAAAGCCCCAAAGATTTTCGACTCATCGGGTACTGATTTCGTGCCTTAGTTGGTTAGAGCATTCCCATACTGAGTGGAAGGTCGTGGGTTCAAGTCGAAATCGTAAATTTTTGGGATATTATTTATTTTCTTAACCATGTTTAAACAAAAGGAAACTTCGTTTCATTGATACGTAGTCTATTTCTCGATCACAATTTGTGTGAGGATTGCCATGATCAAGAACATTTCTATATTTAAAAAATAAGCGACAAAAAGTCGCGTACCAAGATCGCAACTGATAATATCATTCTAGTTTAATGAGACACAGCGCGGGCCGGAGACAAATTTATCTCATAAATAATCTGTGATGCGTCCACCGATCTGCGTCCTTAATAAACTGGATACCGATATTGTAATTCATTCTTGTCTTTATTACTTCACACCGAAATGGGTTGTTCACTGATTTATGGAGCACCTAAACTACATTTTAAATATTGTTGCAAAAAGCTTTACCAAAGACGAGTAATAATAATGTTAAGCAAAAGTCAAGTAAAAACTTGTTGACATAAATAGTTTTTTTTAGGTTTAAAAATTTTACGGTATTATTTATTCCTTCAGAAAAAAAAAATTGTTATAAATATAATCTTATAACTGTCACTTTTGCGCTTCTATTGTAAGGAGTTGGTTCAGAAAATTAGTTATCTAGATGCACTAAATGGTATTTGTGGACCACACACAAACCCTCTTTCATTGTCATCAGTCGTTTAGTATCCTTGCTCTTTCTATATTGTTTTAATACTAGTTTAATTTACGGAAACCTAATGTTGTGTAAGTTAAAAAAGTCAAGAGCAAATGTATCTGTTTGAGTACCTACTTAATTATCAGGTACTCAGACAGCAAATTAGAGACATAAACAAAAATTAACGATGTATACATGTCCTTGATCACTCTCATTTGTCAAATTTAATAATTGAAAGTACTCAGACATAATTTTGCTAGGTTTAAGAACATCTTTCATCGCTTGAGGGATGTACTTACCTGCCTTATTCACATCACAGGAAACTTGCGATACTTGATATTAGGTTACATTATTATATGTGAATTTTGGATTCATATGACTTCAGATTTAAAAAGTATTAGTTTTATTCCTGTTATCCAAAAAACTGCTTTTCTGTGTTTTTTCGATTTAAAGTTCAAATCTGATAGTATCATGCTACCCTACGATGCGATAATATACTTTGCAATGCAAACGTTTTATTAACGGCTGATAAATGAATACGTACAGAATAATTAGTATTTACTTCCAGATTTTTTCAAAGAAAAAAAAAACATAATAACAACAGAAAAACAGTTCGTGAATACCTACCAACACCGGTTCGTGAATACGGACAATCCCGTTAACGAGTCCTGTAGCCTCAATTTGCTTGTACGCAGGAACACACGCAGCTAAAGCATCTTTTATGCAAATTCCCGTCGGACTTGGTAATAAAGACATCAGGAAACATTGACAATCTGAATGTTAAATAACATGGTAGCTGCTGATTGTATTTTTTTATGAACAGTAAACGTTCAGCGATTTATGAGAAATGCGGTGCTTTTGGTCGGTTAGCTTGAAGTGATTTTTGAGACTGTTATGCGATTATGAGAATGGTAGATTATGGCGAAAAATATCCATATGCATAAAACAAGGGCTCAAAATCATTGCTACATATTTACTTATCGATATTTTCATTTAACGGGTGACGAGCAACATCACCTAATTGTGAAATATCTAAACACCTCACGAAAGGGTGACAGATGAAACAAGGGCTCAAAATCGTTGCCGCATATTTACTTATCGATATTTTTATTTAACGGGTGACGAGCAACATCACCTAACTGTAAAATATCTAAACACCTCACGAAAGGGTGACAGATGAAACAAGGGCTCAAAATCATTGCCGCATATTTACTTATCGATATTTTTATTTAACGGGTGACGAGCAACATCACCTAATTGTGAAATATCTAAACACCTCACGAAAGGGTGACATATGAAACAAGGGTTCAAAATCATTGCCGCATATTTACTTACACATTTTCAAGTGGTTCAACTAAAATAAACAAAACCTAAACAAAATCGTGTTAACAACTTCGCGGCCGTTCATTATTTACAGAAACATCGATAAGGGCCTATTTCGGAACTTTTTACACGTGCCAAATGTTTTTTGTCTTGCTTTTTTGACCTGCCAAAGATTTTTTTGTGACAGTATCGCACTGGTTCTCTTGTGCTTTTCTCTAATCATCTAAGATCTAAAGGAGCAAAGAAATAATGGTGTATTTAAACAATTTATAGTCGCCGCAAAACAAGGGGGATGCTGATAAGCCTCCCTGTTTTAGATAACGTTCTTTAGTATAATTTGCCGATTGCGGAAAAAACCATGTTGGATTTTTATGTAAGATTGCTACCTGGGTGATAATGGTAACCGATGCAAACTAAATTAAAGTCGTCGTATATTTAACTTGGTTTATACTGGCTATTTTAATATTTGTACAAAAAGATGACTTAAAGAAATATATCTATAGGTTTATATATACATAGTCTATTTATTGGTGTTATTCTATCCAGTGAAAATAGAGGCATTTTGAATTTAAATTGGAAGGAAACTTACTTAATTGATACTTATGGATAAACCTGATAATTATTGAAAAAGTTTAAAATAAACAAAACCTTCAATAATAAATAAAAGTAATTGCTATATAATCTCATTTGCAATATAGTAGAGTTTTAGACTATAGAAATATAAAGTCATCGAAATAATAGCATTATTTTAAAATATCTAACAAGTAATAATGGACGTTATTTCATTTCTAATTACATTATAATGTCAGCAGTTGAATACGAATCACCGATTGCCGTGATTGTTTCTGAATTTTAGAATTGGAGTGATTTCGATGTTTTTATCTTTTTGCATTGTTTGAATGATTTGTGAAGTTTATGAATGGAATTTCCTTTCTAGATTTTGTAGAGTTAGCAAAAACAGTAGACTGTTTTTTTTTCTAATGTGGCATTTTCCGAATACAGGCACAGATCTTTCGCGGAAGAATACAGCTTTTTCATTGAGAGGTCATGTCCGACTAAGCTTGTTCTATGCAGGGTCTATGCCATCTTAATTTGACATACCCCAAGTAATAGCGCCCTCTTTTCAGTCAATGGGGAGGCGGCTCGGAACCGCTATTCCTATACTGTGGCGTTATCGTTTGGGGAAGGCCTATGTTCAGTAGTGGACGTAAACGGGCTGATGATGATGATGATGGACATCATCATCAGCCCTTACCTCGAATAACACATAGGCTTTTATCTCATAAATCAGTCCCAAAAAATAACCTTTATAAGTTTCTATAGGAACAACGCGCATGAAGCCGCGGGAAGAAACTAGTGTTTATTTCTTACAAAAGCTAAAGCAATCTTTCCGAAACAACGTTATTTGAACTCAAGAAAAACTGATTGAAACCTGACCTTACAATAAATTAAATAGCTAATCACTGATTCAGAAGCTGAGCATTGATACAGTCATCAAAATATCACTTACAGTTTGTAACACAATCTGTTCTGCCGACCGTATGAACCTTTGACGTCTTAATCCAATCAAATTAGTGACAAAAAAAATATTGACTAAATTATTGCTATATCCATAGTTTTTGGTTTACAATTATAATTAAGTTTCGACAAATTAAGGTAGGTCAGTAAATAATAGCGATAATGTGGTTAAAATATTGCTGTTTCGCTAATTTAGTTATTCTAGTGAATGGGTTTTAATGTTTGTGAATTGTTTAATTATGAGTTTGCTTTGTTTTTGTGTGAATGTTTATTAATTTTATTCGTCGCGTTATTTTAAATTAGGAAATTGTGTATTATTAATTGTACCTATTTTTACATTGATGTTTTTCTTTATTTCATCAGGTACGTCAATAACAAACAAATCCGAATTTGTTATTTATTATCCATGAAGACTTGTAATAAAGTGGTTTATGATCATTTTAACATCATTCTCATACAAATTAGTTATTTTTATCACATTTACCACGGCTCTCACCGTACTAAACATCCATATTAATTTATTGACACTAAAGTCAACATTAATCTTCCAAATAGCTTCGTAATCAAGTGTTTTACATAAACCCGTGTTTAAATCAATAAGTTCATTTGTTGTATCGGATTATTTAATATTTATCAACCAGTTCATGTATATTATCAATGTGTTTACATTAGGTACCTATGTGAATATCAGGTTATTTATAATTTTCATTATAATTATATCACAGTTTTATCAATAGGTACCTGATATTCATCGGATTGTCTTAAATATAATTAGAGTAGTATATATTCAAAGATTGCAACATATTCCTATTTAATTTACCTACCTTTTATTGAACCAGGTGAGAACTCTGTGTCCAGTTAAACCTAACATAGGCTTTAAGGCACTTCTAACCAAAATGTAATGTTGTTTTTTTATACGAATAAATAATTCATTAATAATAATTATAATAGGTTCTCCATCTTAAGTACCATATAAACTAAATTGATAATTCATTTAAAAGTAACCAAATGTTTTTTAATCGACTCTTCGTTACTTACTTTGCAATTACCGGTCTAGTACGAGTACATTACAGAGATTGCGCCTTAGTCTTGCGTTAGAAGCTAGATGACGCTAGTCGATAACTCCACCTTATTCATTGTTGGTATGTCTTCAACATCACCAAAATGATTCTCTTCGAATTCCGTTTACCCTATCATTGATATCGATACCATTCTATCGTTCCCAGTCTAATGGCTCTAAGGAATCACCAGCGCGGTACCACAATAAAGCTATTATTAATATCTAACCCTTATCTGACGCCGAAATCCTTTCAATTCATCCACTCTATTGTTTTTAGGCCGCTTTTTATGTTGATATCAATATTTTTTACGATTGAGCGAACGATAAAATAGTGATTTGTTCGTAACAGATATCGAATGCCTCGGGCATAGTGACTGATATTTAAACTGTTTTGGACACGGTAGAAACATGAAACAGAAATGTAACTCTGAAGTGAGAGCATTCAAAATATTAGGAGCAACTTTATAAACAAAGAAAATTACAATCAAAGAATAGAAACTAATTAGAACTACTATTTACAATTGAAACAGTTGAGCTAACTGCAGACTGTTGGTATGGTATGGTATGGTAGAAGTACTCCCTTGTCCGCATTTGGGCTCTAGTCGGCCCGTTATGCGTAATTTGTTAGCTAGCATAGCCAGCCCAACTCCGTCCAGAAGCGCAGAATCTCCTGGGTTCATCACAGCTTCGCGGAGTGACCTCGGCAAGTTGAGGATTTGTGTTTGTTGTGCTGTAATTCCGTGCATTCCAGGACTACGTGGGCAGCCGATTCGTCGTCGCTGAGGCACCCCCTGCAGAGGGGGCTGTCCGTCGCTCCGATGGTAAATAGGTGTTTGTTCAGTGGGCAGTGACCTGTTAGTGTTCCCACCAGGATTCGCAGGTCCGTTCTGTTAAGGTTCAATAGGCGTTTTGTTAGCCTCGGTAGTGTCGATGGAAGCGCCGCTCTGGCTTGTCGGCACTCTATCAGGCGTGTCCATCTTTCGTTGTGCATTACTCTGGTTCTGCGCCTGGTCCATCCATCCATCTACTGCAGACTGTTACAAACAATCTACAGGTAGCTCAACTGATCCATATCAATACAGGTTGAAAGCGTCCCCAGGACGCTGGCTTGCATTGCCCCGCTGTATGGCAATCCTGATGCGTAAATATTAGGATGATGAATATTTATATTTATTTTCATTATAATTTTTTGTTATATTTAAGTAATGTATTTTTCATACATTACCTATGTATATGTGTTTAATATAACATAGACACATTAGACACCCAATCGGAACGAATATCTGCAGATGGTATAAATATTAGATCCGAGGCGGGATTCAAACTCGCAACCCTCTGCATCGCAAGTGAACCGTCGGCCACTGCGCCATAGAGGTCGTCGTTCATAATGACCTGTGATCAATAGAATTCATTACCATTGAATTTGATTACTAGTAACGGTTGGTTACCTAAGGTGATGTAGGTAAGCCTACTACTATCATTCTACTCTGCCTCAGTCTTTGATTCGTTTTCGGCGGCAATCGTGCTTTTATATGTAGATGCATTGTTACACGAGAGATAATCTTAAAATGTATAAATCTGTGTAAATTACTTTGGGAGTGTATAGAATGTCGATTCGTCAAGCTTATTAGCATTTGATCTGACGCTAAACATGTTTAAATACGGATTTGATAAGCTTTGGAGGTTTGCGAATGTAGAGTAAGGATGTGCAAATGATTTGTACAGTGTGAACTGTAAGCAAGATGGTGGTGCATAGAAAGGAGTCTCGCCTTCTTTTTACAAGTTTTTATTTAACATGCTCTGTTAGTTTGACATTATTATGTCATTCATTATATAGGTATGTGTGGGACAAATCTCACAACAGAATTGTAGACCATTTAGTTGTCCTCAACCATTGAGCTGTTGGCATGCTTATAAATATAAACTAAATAAATAAATAATAAATAAATAATGCCGGACAATCCACACAGCATCATCTAGCCCCAAGCTAAGCAGAGCTTGTGTTATGGGTACTAGATGACTGATACACATAATACAATATATTACGTAGATAGATATTTTTTTGTACATAGTAAACACCCAGACCTCCGGAACGAATTTCTGTGGAGCACACACATATTTGTTCCGGGCGGTAATCGAACCCGCAACCTTCCGCGTCGCAGGCAGACCTTCGCCCGCTGCGCCACATCGGTCGTCGTTTTTACAGTTTTATATGTAAATTTGGTGACAATGTTATGGTACCATTGAGCTGGTCTGATGATGGAGACAGAAGGGGGCCGTAGGAACTCCGGAACGAAACGACGTAACCCCGTCAAGTTTTGGGTTCGTTGGATTTGTCTTTCCAAGTACTTTGGTCTTAGATGGAATCGGAGGAGTATCAAGTATTATGGTTAAAATTATTTCTCTCCATCCTACTCTAGCAGAAGCTCCATGCCAATCCAATTTGATAATTTTCTAGCGATGGTTCTTTTGTAGTACGAAGTACCACTTCCACCATAATGTTTAAAATAGACTAAGAAACGGCTCTTAAAGAGTTCTTTTTAATCTGTAGAAGAATTCTATGCTTTACCAATAATTTAATTTGATTATAAAGGAGTATGGCGAACCTAGGCCCAAAAATTTGAGGAACCGTACATGGTGAGGAATATGAAAAATTCATTCATTAGGTTGACACATTTTTATTCTGAAATCTCTTGATTTTTATATAAAATGATAGATATTTTCTATTTTTTATTTATACATAGAAAACATCCGGAACACCTACTAGAACAAGAACTAGAATATCTGTAGATCGTAGAAACATTTGTCCCGAGCCTATTAAATACTCAGTTTTTTCTCTCAGAGGTAATAGTGTTCATAAAGATCATCCATAGTTCCTTGCACTTTACTCTTACACTTTGAAACTTGCGACTTTTTACAGAAATTCCGACACCGAAGCTCAATAATATAGGATTTCTTTAAGTAGACTATAAAATGTCGTCGATACCATCATCAGCGACTTTAATACTGTCACATTGGTGAAATAAATTTACTCTTAATTGAGATTGAAAAAAGCTAATGACATTTTATGGATAAGAAATTGTGTAAAAACGTAGCTTATGTTGGTAGTACAGTGTATCGGTATAAATGGTTTTATTGTAGAGCACGAATTGTGTTATTTTTATGGGAGTAGAATGTTCGAATGGCTTTTTATACGTTTTTCAAAATTTTCCGTGTGCTTCATGCAACCAAGTAACTATGCCTTCGACTTTGACTATATCGTTATCGTCAACACAATTTCGGTAGAGATACAATACTAACTTACAATACTAATTCTTATAAAATTAAAAGTGACAAGATACTTTGGTCATCGTCATGTTTAAAATGCTATTGAAATATTTTTTTTTCTATAATTTTTGAGTTGGTATTATTGTTATTATTTCTGATTGGTGCTGTGCTAAGTGCTGCACTTAGTGCGCCGCTGAAAAGCCCAGCGCTGCATTGGCACCCGTGTCAATGCAGCATTAAATGCTGAGCAGGTAGCCTATTTGTATTCTCGTTGTTGATTTTTGTAAGATTTGTACTAATTTTTTTTATACTTTGTTTTGTATTGTTACGTATTTTGAAACACAAAATTTTCTATTTAATTGATTGTTGATTGAATTGAAGGTAGAAAAAACTACTGTTAAAAACTTTAAAAGCTTGGTTGACGTTATTCTACTTAAAAAAACTTAAATTATAAAATATTTAATTACCTAGTAGGTATTCTTGTAATGGAAAAATCGTTTAGTTGAAAAAAAAAAAAAAGGTCAATTGGTATGGATCAGTAGAGCTACCCGTAGATTGTTTGCAACAGTCTGCAGTTAGCTCAACTGTTTCAATTGTAGATACTAGTTCTAATTTGTTTCTTTTCTTTGATTGTAGTTTTCTTCTGTTAATAAGGTTTAGTTTGAATAAACAATATAAATAGATATCAATATAATTTAAAAATGCATTACATTCCGATCAACTTACAAATTTCATTACATTATATTTACATCCAGTAGAACGAGCTTGTCAGTTCTCACATTATAATTTATTTAAATGAACTTCTAAATCGATCTTACGCCATGTTAGGTATCGATTTTAATATTCGAATTCTGTATCGATTATAGTTGAGACGTATCGAGTGATTGATATTTTTTGTAAGGTTGTTTTGAGATTGTGTTGTTTTTGTGAGGTAAGAGGAATTAATAGAGTTGTTTGTTTTAGTAGCGCTGCGGGCGTTTACATCGCTCGGACACGGTGAAATGAGATGTTAAGGCGAACATTTAAAATACGTAGTAGTCAAAATCTTGTTTTGTTAATTTTCAAAAAATATTATTTAGAAGTCAGAAGTTTTTGTCCACTAGTGGAAGAAGTGAAAAAGAAACAACAAGCACATTTATATGCCACTTATGTGTCTGGTACATATTTATTTTATCAATATTCATCTAATATAATGCTATTTGAGATATATCTTAATATTTATATAGATTAGCACAACCACAGATAACATAATAGGCACAACATTGAATTTCTTTTTTCATTTCTTTTATTTTTGTTTACAGTAAGTTTTTATGTAATCCATAGCTAACGTAAACCGTATTTCGGTTTGTCTAAAAGCTTCTTAGTCTCTATGGGTATATAAAATTAATATTACGTTATACTACTACTACTTATTATACTATTGTCGTTGTGGAACTGGGCGACATCTGGCCAAGCATTAACGTCATTGATATAATTCATCCATTACGTTAAAAAAGTCCAGATAAATTACGGCCAGTGACTACTGCTATAAGAAAAGCTCATTACCTAAGTTAATTCAAGATTTTTAAGCAGACTTGACCCGCTTTAAGGAAACTTAGTTCAGTGATCAAAAACATTCTAGAGAAGACTTAAATTACTTAAACTCTATCATGGCCTTAAGTATATCTCGCTTCTGAATAGCATCATAATCTTCCATCAGTAAATAAATATTTATTTTGTGTTAATGACAAAGAGCTCATTCGGGTTTAATAGATTATATGTTACTGCCGTCGCTTCGGGCTATACACACGTGTAGGGTTGAAATAGTAACAATTATGTTACCATTTAATTATCTAACAGCACCTTTATTTTACTACATTATAAACTTACCTGGAGCTTTTCTTCGCTGTCGTAACTTCTCCAGGTATGGAGAAGATACGACAGCGAAGAAAGAAAGAAAATATATGTCGCAGTATTACTAGACCTCAATTGCTATATGCTTGCGTAAGCTTGGCTGTGATACCATGCAGTATGATAGTTAACAGTAAAGAAAACTTCTTGATTGTGTCTTTGGACTATATGCTATCTGAATGGCCAATGAATTGTCATTTGGAACGGTATCAAGAACAAAGAAACTCTTTGTGAATAAATGTCATATTGTCATAAAAGAAAAATCAATTACTTGGTTGAAAAGTCACTGTGAACATTTCGTGCATTTTTTAAATTATTATTCTGAGCTTAATCCCATTAACAACTTACGACACTTTGTGATTGCATGCGCTCATGCACTGCGTTTGCTAGAGACAATAAAGATCGGTGTACCGAATAACACCTTCGATGGTTTTCCGGACAAAGGCACATTGATTTGCGGTTTTCCGGTGTTATGAATTGATCATGACGACGATGCTCCTGTTTTACCTCTCCTCCTCGACATTTATTTATTTATTTATTTATTTATTTATTAACATATTTACATTAGTCCATTACAGTGTACATATATATTTATGTGAAAGAAAGATCTCGATGAACACAATATGAAAGTAGATATAAACAGCAGAGAGAAACTAGAAATCCATACTAATATTAAAACAAAGTAATTCTATCTGTCTGTCTGTTACATATTCACGGCTAACGGCTGAATGTATCTTAATTAAATTAGACAGGGAGAGGTATACAGGATCCCGGGGAGGGACATAGGCTACTAGAAAAGCGCGTGCGAAGACGCGGGGAAAAGCTAGCTAAGAATAAATATTAAGAACATGCTTAACAAAAAAACATTACGAATCTGAAACCTTATCAAAAGTATGCTGTGCTTATGTGTTGTATAATTTAAAAGACTATTTAATATTTCGACCAAATCATCAAAAACCACCGTTTGCCAAAGAAAACCCTTGTATTATTTAGTTTATTTATTGAATGTATGGTCATTACAGACTATTACAATTTTAAAGAAGAATCTACTTATGACGCTAGGGCGTCGTCGTTCAAGTTCTTAGATACATTAATAAATAAAAAATAATGTTCAGTAGTCCATAAATAAATTTCCAAGCAAAGATAAATACACACAATTCGTTGCCTATATTTTATGTAAATTTAGTCATGAATTGTCAAAAAATATTGAAATTACACTAAAATATATTGGCATAAGCGCTGGCAGCATTGCCATACAGCGGGGTAATGCAGCCAGCATCTTGGGGACGCTTCCGACCGGTATTCATATGAATGAGTTGAGCTACCTGTAGATTGTTTGCAACAGTCTGCAGTTAGCTCAACTGTTTCAATTGTAAATACTAGTTCTGATTTGTTTCTATTATTTGATTGTAATTTTCTTTAATAATATATAAGATATTGTGTTCGTTATGGAACTTATGGACGATTCCCATCTAAGTGAAACATGAACAGTCCATGAAAATGCCCTGAACTCACGGAAAAGCTCTCCGAAGATTTAGTTCATATGGACTAACGCAACAGTAATATAACAAGGCCCGGACAACAAAAAAGTAGAAGATCATCAATAGTAAAAGAAATTTATTCAAATCAAAAAACATCACTCTCCGTAAGCCATAGTTAAATGACAGTCTCGTAGATTAGTTTAATGACCCAGTAGTCAACCTCAAATGAACCGACCTGTGTGGTCCTTAATATGTCATCTCATTAAAAGAAAGCTAGCACTGCATTTATACAGCCAATAAATATCGTAATGTTGATTGAAAACTAAACAAATGTCTTGTAGCATCCGTATGGTCATGTTCAATGATTGTAAACGAAATGCAAATGTTATTGAGTCATAATAATTACATCGATTCATCAGGACCCCGTCATCAAATTTCAGTTCTGACATAACGGGAACAGAAATACAGAAATACAAATTTATTGATGAAGCCATTTACATGTCAATAACTTATAACTAGGTTTACAAATAGTACACAAGTTTATAATTCGAATTAGAACTAATTCAGAGTACAATATTTCTATTAAAACAATAACTTAGTATATTAGTCCATTGCTGGACAAAGGCCTCCCGTAATGAGCGCATAAAAGGTGATTTTTCGTTGTATTTTTGCACAAAGGGACAATAAAATATTAACATTATACTATTCCGTGTTTTCTATTAATTGTACTAAGATTGTTTTAACTTTTATTGATTTATGTCAAAAAAATGGTCGATAGTACAATGAAACAGTCTGTCAGTCTAAGCCTGGTGTTAATTTTGATATAAATAAATAAATAAAGATGGACAATTTACACAGCATCATCTAGCCCCAAGCTAAACAAAGCTTGTGTTATGGGTACTAGATGACTGATATACTTAATACAACATATTAAATAGATAGATATTTTTATAATACATAGAAAACATCTAGAACCATTAAAAGATCAAATTCTTAAAATTTCAACAGAGAGGGAAGAAAAAGTGAAATTTTGATTTCCGTCGCTTCGATATGAGATTAAGCAAAGAATCGATGAAGAACCCTTTAGCTATTAGTTGTTATTTTTCGAGTTGGAAAAAAACCCGTCCCAAGCTTTTTTATCCTCTAGATAATCTGATGTTTTGTAGTAAGCCTTTTTACACAGAAAGGTTTGACATTTGTTTGAAATATTTTCTGATAATTTTTGCAACTCACTTGGAGTTTTGTTGTAGAAGCGTATACATTGCCCTTTAAAAGATATATTAATGTTGTGTGTGTAGTGTACAGCAAGTTTTCATAAATATATTGACATGGAACTGTGATTATGTTTATTTCTTTGAATTTATCACGTAGGGATTCTCTGGGACCCATATTATAGATTGCCTGAACAGCCCTCTTCTGCAGCACAAATACAGTGTTAATATCTACAGCATTCCCCCACAGCAGTATACCATAAGATATAATACTATGAAAGTAGCTGTAATAAAAGAGTGTAGAGGTATCCCCGTCCGTAAGATAATGGATTTTTTGGATGCATACTTTGCAGAACTAAGTTTCTTCGATAGCTTATCTATGTGTGGGGCCCCATTGAAGTTTATAGTGATTCCTAAGAATACGGTACTTTTAACAATATCCCGTTTCTCCTTTAACGCTTACACTTGTTTTACATTCGGTAGATTAAATCTAATACATTTCATTTTGGTTTCGTTTAGCCAAAGATTAATGACACTAAATCAATGGACTACTTTTGATATTGTTCACATCGTCAAAATTTGTGTTTTGTCGTTTCATTTTACAAATTAATTAAGTATAATCAGTAACCAATACAATTTCGTGATTATTCTTAACAAGATGAGGTCATTAATATAAAGTAAAACTAGGAAAGGACCGAGGATAGGCCCCTGCGGTACACCCATTGTAACTACAGACCCCCGAAGTACCTGAGCCTGGGAAATTTAAGCGATTTATCACAGTATATGTATATGTATTATTACAGAAGTAACGGTAAAAATAAATCTACGCAAAGCTAGATCTGAATTAATACCTACGAAGTGAAATTAATAATGCTGTATACTTCACACCATCGCTCAAAGACAACAATTTTCTCTGTAATTGAGCAACGCAAAAACATAGCGTATAGCACTTTAAGTTTACGGTACTACCAATGCTTTGGTCAATAAATCGTTACGAGGACAAGTCTTCAATAAGCTTCACGCACATCTATCCATCGATACTAAGTGGCTACTGGCTAGTATGGGCTTCCACAATACTAAAACGGAAAGTTTTCGTTTACTACCGCTGACTTGTCAAAGTTGTACTCCTAAAATGCAAAAAATCACTTAAAATAATTCAAAAATCTGTCTTAAAATGAAAAGTGATTACTCTCAGTATCTGGTGCTGCAAGGCATAAAATGTATGGAAGGAAACTAAACTTTTATAGTTTTTGTAACTATGTAAAAACTCATCACAAGGCCTCTGATCGTGACTAGCGCACCCCAAGACGACCGAAACAAATGAATTACTAATCGGTTTAAAACAAATGAATTCATCGAATTGAAACAAATTAAATGAATATGGAAGCCTAGTCAATGAAGTATTATACTAGTACTACCTGAATAGCTAAAACCATCTGTCACTGACGAAGAGAATTTAAGAATTCGTTGTATAAAATTGTTTCTAACCGAGCCAGACAATTTTTCTCAAATGATTTGTTTCCATTGGATATTTCAGCTGCCTCAGCAGGTTTAGTTTGGCTTTGTGTACGTTGAGCCTTATTAGGGCAAAAAAACATAAGTATTCAGATAAATCGTTAAGCTTACCCATCATCGTTTTTAGTTTAATAATATAATGATTCCAATCAATTGTGTTTTTGTCGCGGGAAACCAATCAATAAAAACTTGGAGACGCAAAACTCTTGCTTTGCTCTCTGAGTTCATAGAGTAGTGGATAGTAGCTAACTATAGAGCTCTACCAAGTATGAAACAAGAGGTTATTCTCATCTTCACTTGAAGTATGGTCTTGTAAACGTACGTGGCTTTATTAATGTGATACGGGTGAGTAGTGGAAAAACAGAGGAAAAGAGACTTTGGCCTTTGCAGTAGGACATGCAGAATCTTAAAACACTTAGTGCATGCTTAGATCACTTTTGTTTCAAAAATATGGTTAAAGGTAACGCGATTTGACCAAAGGTTTTTTTATTACGTAAGCCTGCTCTTGCAACCAGACAGAAAGCCTGTTCCAGTTGGCATTCTTTATTTTTCTTACTCTTCCACTCACCCTTAATTGCTTGTCAGCAAATTTCTGAATGGACAGCTCAACTGACCGCGCAGGATTCCCGTCCAAGAACCAACGGGTGATCAACCTACTACCTGCTGAATTGTAATTGTGAAGATGAATGAATGAAGAGGCATGTCGGTGGATTGGAGTGTATACATTGTCTAGAACAAGACATGGCTTGCGCTGAGTCGCAATCAGAAGTTTGAGTAAAGGCAAGATTTGAATGTAATGTATCAAACATCTATCAGGAGAACTCGGAAGTAAATAACTTTATCTGGTTCAAATCCATATGTTATTTTCGTTTCTAATACGTCTCTAAATATGCCTATTTACGCTTATGCATAGGCCTCTTCCATTTTCGGCATTACCTTGCAGCAATTATGAAATGGAATGAAAAAAAATGGAAAGAAATGAAAGAAAGCCCTTTCATCACTACGTGTTACAGTTCATCCCATTGCATCAACGTTTTCTTGGTCTACCTCCTTCTTTGTGTACTTTCAAGAAGTGGTCTGATAAGAGGTCATCTCCAACAGCTTTGGATTTCAGCTTAGTCAACCATGTATCCAGGTTATTGAACAAGCAATAATCTTATCTTGCAAAACCAATTAAAGCAAAATATTATGAGATGGCACTTGCATTTACAACTTAATTAAAACACAAATGTTTTGATATTATCGAAGTCATTTATAGATATCTTTATAATAATAAACGAATTAAGGGATAAAGTCTTATAAAAGCAGAAATAAAAGGATTCAAACATTTGTGCGAAAACAAGAATCCTGAGCTAAACGGGAGTGGATTGATATTAATTAATGCTTGTCAAAAGGTTTATTTTGAAGTTGCGATAGCTGCTCATCGACTGCTGGAATTTTAGGGTTCCGTATAATGTTGGAGACAAAACTAAGGTAATTTAATATGTTCAGAATATAAGCTTGATGATAATGCAATTGTCTATGCCGAGATTGCTTACAGAATCAAGTTTTGTTAGTGGTTGTAGAACAGTGTACGAACATAACACTCTGCTGTGCCTGCTGAGATACTGATGGTTGACGGGTAGTTTTATTACCTGTCAAGAACCAAAGACTTCTCATAATAGTATTTTCAAAAATACTGTTAAGAGTGGAGGAGATTTTTAAACTACAATGGTGGCAAACAGGCCTTTGGACGCCTGCAACATCATGGACGTTATACGCGCGTTGCTAACCCTTTACCGACGCTGCAACATCAAGGACGTTGTACGCGCGTTGCTAACCCTTTACCACGTCTTAGAAAAACCTTTTAGTCTGGGTTTTTATAATAATGCATAGTGAACTCCTTCGCGAAATGTTGTCAAAGTTGCACACTTAATTTAAGATGGGATAGGTACAAATAGCACTTAATAGTAACAAGTATAAAGTATATGATAAAGCCCTTGTTTCACCAGTATTATTCACCCTTGTCCAATTATTCCCTATACCG
This sequence comes from Quercus berberidifolia, assembly GCA_028535905.1. Classification (NCBI taxonomy): domain Eukaryota; kingdom Viridiplantae; phylum Streptophyta; class Magnoliopsida; order Fagales; family Fagaceae; genus Quercus; species Quercus berberidifolia. Next base: position 8,133 of record JAPQVW010000382.1, on the reverse strand, counting down.
GCTATCGGCAGAGCGACCGGTTTTAACGAAGCCACGCGCCACGCACGAAAGATGGCTAAAATGATGCGCGATTAAAAATACCGACAGGCTGGTATGGAAATTAAAATGGAGGATTCCAATAAGAAAAACAATGTTTCTTTTTACCATATTTACAGGAACTGTAGCAATGGAAAGAATTATAGGCGATACCTAATGGTGGATGAATTTAGAGCCAAGGTTATGACGATTTATATTTGATGATATTTTGATGATCTTTTCTGTATATTGTAGTAGTATTTTTCTATAGAACCTTTTTTTTAAAAGCTCGATTATTTCGATGTCTGCTTTTAAGCAACCAGAGTTTTAAATTAAGTTTCTCTTGTTTTGCTTAAAGCCTGAGTAAAAGCTCTATAATCCATTCCAGAGTCCAAAAATTAATAATAATCCCATTTTAAAAGACTGTAAAAGGACTAACAAAGGTAAAACCATTTAAGGCACTTTAGTGGAAAAAGTTAACATTCAGACTGAACAGTATTAAGTCTAGACCTTCTAGACTCCTCTATCCCAAACAGGTATCTAAGAATGTATGGGACATTCTTATTTGAGCTCCAGTTTCTATCGCAGCTAGAACAATCATTCCATCCATCACTCCCGACACAAATAAAACTCCAGTCAATAAGCACTACTATACAATTAAAATTTTAAATTCCTCTTTTGGAGCATCTTTTTCTGCAAGTTTTTTGTTCATGACAGAAATAGATCGAGCAGAGTTGAACTGCACTTGGTCGAAGATGGCTTGATGCTATACAACTATATAGCTGCAAGTTTCTATAAAACCTAAGTAATATGCATTGCTGAGTTTTCGAAACTTTGGCTCTTACTGGCTATGTAATTTCGAGGCTTTCAAGCTAAAACATCGAAAGCCTATTGATCCTTCGCAAGAAGAACAAAACATCATCAAAAATTAACCCACCTACTTGACTATACTCTGTTCAAGATAGTTAATTGCATGGTAGATTACAATTACATATTTAGTTAAATTGTATGAGATCAAAAATTTGATGATTGAACGAAGAAGCACTCTCAGCAGACATTTTCTCAGCTACACATGAGAGTCAAGCCCTCAAAATAAAAGCTCTCAACCCTCGAACTACACCAAGATAGACCTTTCACTCAGTGCCATATAAGCTTCCTAGACAAAACACCTAACGACCTTCGACTGTCTTCATCAGTACATTGGAGTGCAGTGAACAACCAGCGTCCAATTAACTTCGGTAGCGCCTCCGAACGGACAGACTAGTTTTTGTCGCGACTGCACTTGCCTTTAATTGCGGATACTCGTTATTATGAGTTTGTGGTTACTGGTTAGATCGAGTGGCATTTCAGTGTTACCATAGCAACCTGTCATGGTGGGTATTGTTTTATGCAACGCGTTTTATTTGCACTCGATAGGAAGCTCAAGAAAATACTTTATATTCTTCAAGAGGGTGATACCTATTTTAGCTTGCTAATGAAGCTAGCTTCATTATTGAAAGAAAAATCATTATATTAAGATTGACTTACCTAGTTTTCCTTTATTAGGGCAAAAAACAATAAAGAAGAAACTATGTTGGTCAATCTTCAAATGATGAGGTCATTTGAAGATTGACCAGCATAGTTTTTCTCATCAAGGCTAAACCAGAGGAATAAAAAATCTGATACACATTTTTTTCACCGATACTTTCTAATAAGAAACCTATACTTTCATAAACAAACACCTTGTAATATTTTTAGAATTCGGGTTTTTTCTCCTAGTTATTTCAATTTACTACCCAATCGACACGCGCTCGGCAGAACGTCGTAACTTAGAATCCTTGATTAGCAAGTGTAGCAACGCGCTTCAAATCAAAAAGTTAAACACCCCGCGGCTATAACTATTTTGTTTGAAGCACCACATGACTTGTGTTCACTGTATTGAGAATTTATTCAGAAATAATCATGGATGAGCTCCTGGTTGCTTCTTTGCTCGTATAGCTGGATAGTTAGTTACATAGTTTCAAATACCTTCCTACCTAAACGAAATAATTTTCATAATCCAATCAGATATTAACTTTACTAATCCAACATCAATCCGCCTGCCAAGCGTGGTGATACCAAGAGATGATTAAAAACGAAAACCGACTTTAACGACGTCAAATGCCACTTTTTTTTAAGTTTTCCGGGATAAACACTAATTCCTTGGGAATCATTTTTTTATAGGACCACCGCGGAAGTATAATTAATAAACAGTCGAATTGAGAACCACCTCCTTTTTTAAATCGGTTAAAAGTGGAATTGGCGTTTCTCATCCAACCAAATCTTCTTTAGAGGAGAAATGAAAGCAATGACATAACCAAATCTTGATGCGGAATATTCAGCAGTAGTTCAGCAGAAATATTATGTGTGTTAATGAGGAATCAAATATTCCGAAGATTAAAATAATTACAGACTAATTTTCATACATCATACTAATTTTACCCTTTTATAAGAATACTAGTTAAAAAAGAGCACACGAGCCTTATCACAGAAAATTACATATATCGAAAACTTCTTCATAATCTCCCAACTAAACCGGTCCACGACACCGCTACACAATGCGTACACGCCTTTATCCGTTCAAATAAACAAAAATAAAATAAATAAAAATATTCGTACGAGGTGCTAAAACTAATGTTTTTTCATGTCAGCTGATCTTCCAATTCTGCCTCCAATTACCGGCGTCATCGGTTAGTTATTTACGCTGCTGTCTGTGTATTTATCGTGAGATAAAGATAACTTATTATAAATACAGTTCAGGAGCGAAGAGACTCGTTTGTGGACATAGCTTCTCAAACGTCTGGACAATCAATGTGCCTATGGCGTTTGTTTTAATGTGTTAAGTTAGTTTTAAGAAATTAGTATACATAAATACTGTACTGTAATTTTTCTGCAATAAAGACATTATTATTATTATTGTTTGTTTTTGTGTGTATAGTTTTTTGCCTATGTCGTTTTTTGCCTATGTCTGGTCTAAAGAAAGCTTCAGCTATGATTCGTTTTCCAAATATGGGTAGCTATGATTCGTTTTCCAAATATGGGTAATATTTGGAAAACGAATCATAACTTTTTTCTTGTTTTATAAATAACTTTTAACAATGACTTCAATTTTTTAAATGACATTTGCAGTGGTTGACGGCGCAAATTTTGTAGGCCTTAAAACATACAAATCTGACTGAGAACAAAAATGAAATGTTTTGGTTGGAATTTTATTAATAGACCTTTACTAACTGCAGGTAAACAATCACTTGATTTAGTATGTTCTCTTATTGTATTTAGTTATTCTATAGCCCATCTTCAATAACTCCAAGTTCAAATAACATTTGCGAGCCAACAATTATAAGGATTAACACTTTAGTACTACCGAAGTAGGCAGTCCGAGAGATAAACAAATGTCAGATACGCGGATAGGTTCTTTAGCGACCGTTTTCTTATTGGAGTGGTATAGACCGGGTTTTAAATTAAACAGTTTAAACGGTGTGAATATAAGAAGCAATTATAATTACTTATTACAAAGTGGTATGCAAATGTACAATAGTAATAATTTGTATCTCTGGAAATGCCACATCGATTTTTTATGAAGGATAAACGCCTATAAGGACGCGGACAGAAAGCAATTTCAAATGTTATACAATCTTCAAACTAGTGCTTAATTATAAGCTAAAATTTGTAACATTTTTGTAAACTTGACCTAAGTAAAGAGTTTGTGATATCCCGCAACCTCCACAAGGTTGTCAACACACATGGGGTTTCCTATCTTAAATATTAATTTAGGATTTGACGACCTCAGTGGCGCAGCGGGCGAAGGTTCGTCTGCGACGCAGGAGGTTGCGGGTCCGATTCCCGCCTTGGGACAAATATTTGTACGAACTGCAGATATTGACGACCGATGTGGCGCAGCGGGCGAAGGTCTGCCTGCGACGCGGAAGGTTGCGGGTTCGATTCCCGCCCGGAACAAATATTTGTGCTCTCCACAAAAATTTGTTCCGGAGGTCTGGGTGTTTACTATGTATAATAAAAAAATCTCTATCTATGTAATACTGTATTATGTGTAGCAGTCATCTAGTACCTATAACACAAGCTCTGCTTAGCTTGAGGCTAGATGATGCTGTGTGAATTGTCCAGCATTATTTATTTGTTTTATTTATCCCTCAACGAGAAGTTCTATTATTCTTCACAGTACGTTTTAGGTAGGTAGCCAACCCGACCGGTAATGCTGAAAGAACTGACGCAAAGTTTTTGAATTTGTTGTATGAAACTTGTAAAGAATTAATTTGATTCAATTCAATTAATTCAACTATCTCGGTACTTTGGTTTGGGTAGATGTGCGATGTGCTTTAGGAACAAAAAGTTTCTAAGCTCTACAGCAAGAAGTAAAAGCCCATCGGCATCGGCCATTTTATGGAAACATGGGGTTGATTATGATAAAGAATTGCTGTCACAAACTCGCTATTCTGTCTCATACGCTTATGGCGTAATTGTGATGTTCATGGAATATCATCTTATATTCATACGTGAGCTGTCATGTTTTCAAAAAACGGTAGCCGTTTTATGTTGATCGTAAATAGTGAGTTTATTTTCGAAAGGACGCAGCAAACCTACGTGGTGATTGCGTTATTAATTGGGCAAATTCTTAACTGTTTGAATTGAACGCAGGTGGCCAAGGATTGCGAGATCTAGAAATATTGTTATTTCATATGTCCTGCAAAAGAGCTAATAAAAAGAAAGGCTACGAAAGATTGCTGGCAGATGCTGGATGCGGCATGCTGAAGACAGGGCGCTATGGCGCTCATTGGGGGAGGCCTATGTCCAGCCGTATACTAATATAGGCTGATGAATGAAGATCCTCCCTTCTGCATGCGGTTTTACTAATTTTTCCCGGGTAAAAGATGGCCAAGTTTAATGGTTTCCCATAGTTCCTAATTAATGTTTTTAGACTAATATATAGAATGGAATACCTAGTAGAATATAATAGAATATTTTTGCATTTATTACACACACATAGGTACACACATAAAAAACAAACCTAACTAAAAAAAGAACATGGAGGTTTATAAGCTTAATTGACCTAAATGATAGCCGTCAAATCGAGTTTTGTCGCCATGACCCTGTGCCGAAATAGGTATTGGCACAGCATGGGCTGGGCGATTGCCGCTCAGCGCTGTTAATGGACTCGACACACCAAACCTGCTAACACAATCCGGCAGGTTGGTGCGACATTTAAATGTATGAATATTGTGGGTAGCCGACAGTGTTTTGTCAACATGTCGGCGCGGCGGCCCGCCGACTTTGGTGTGTTAATAAGTAAACCCTGTAAATTTGAGTTGGCCGTTGTATGACGGTCGTCATACAACGGCCAATGTTTCGCGAGAAGCAGAGGTAACTGGCACAAATTGCGGACACGTGACTGACCATTATAATCAGCTGTGGGCAATTTCAGTATCGACAAGACAGTGAGTAAATAACTTAAAACATCTCTCGAGCTGGTTTTTGCAAGCTTTTTAAAGTCGGTAGCAATTGACGAGGCAGGCTAACTAGCTTTATATGTAGGCACTTTTGTTGAACAGGGCACGGAGGAAAAATAGTACTTGCCTACAAAACAGCAAGAAGGACCCTTTTAGAACTAGCAGGCAGTGGCATTAAGCTAATAGGTACAATTCTATTATAGAATAATTCTAAACCTCTTATTCATAAACCTCTCTTACACTGAAATACACTTGTTTTCTTTTACTGACATAAGTCAGGGTGAGAAAAAACGTTGTTAAGCAACGGGGTATTGGTTCTGTAACATGTTAGCTGAGGTTGGCCAAATCGGCGAGCCTTGACTTGCTTATACTGGCTGACAAATCTGTCACAAACGTCGTTTGGATGGTTAACAATGTTACTGCATCTTAAGGATTCATAGTTATGCACAAATTTTATAAAAACTGTACTTTTCCAAAGAAGAAAATCTACATAGTCGCCATCTTCATAGTATTCGCGACAGCATCTAAAAGCGCTGCTTTAGGGCATTTGAAGAAATCGAAGAGTTTGTCGCAGCGGGCTGGTAATTGATATGGTGCAAACCTGCTGCGGAGCAACGAAGAAAATTATGGATGAGGTGTATCGTGTTGCGATAAACCAAATAAATGAAAAATGTCTCACGAAAGAAAAGTCCAATGCTAATGTAGAAACAAAATTACCTCACCAAATTAGCACACATAGGACTACTGAAAAACTTGCCGCCCTCAAAAAAGAGAGGTTATGCCATATTATTTTTCACATCTTCCACAAGTGGACAAAAATGTGAACATCAATAACACTTTGTTTTTTATTTGGTAATAATTTGTAGTTTGACTTGTCTAAGTGTTTTTTTGTAAGCTGAATGATTTTTTTGTGAAGATACGATAATGTTCAATAACGAAAATCTAGGTACATTGTACACATTTTTATATATTTTTGTTGACATATTTATGTACTTTTTATAAGTTGAAAGATGAAATAAACGAGTTTAGTAAAATTATTGATTTCTGGTTTCATAATCACCAAGCTTGGAAGGCGGATAGGTGTTCGCAATGGGTGAGTTAAATATGACAAATAACAGAGCATAGAAGCCGCCCTTCCTCTTCCTCTTCCTCCTTTTCTTATGAAATTCACGGCTTCTAGGAAGTTCACGGGCTGAGATAGAGAGTTCGAACTAACGCTGCAACCGCCACGGCAAACAACTCGTTTCGTATTGAAAGGACATTTAAGCAGAACGCCCTAAACAGAAAGTCCTAAAAGCAAAACGGCATATTAGCATAACCTCCTATTAGCAACATGACCTAGTAGCAAATGGGACTACCCAATTGTTATCAGGCGACACGTCACAAGTTAAATAAAAATAAAAAAGCGACATAAAAGAAAATCTTTTACGGCATTTAATTTTCACCATTTGTTTTCTCGTTCAACCAATGAGTTAGATTAACAGTAAAATAAAGAGATTTTTTTTTCTTATTATTATTTTGTTCCAACAATGAAACACATATTACTCCATGTACAAAAAAACTACTGATATATTTTTCCGTACACAAAAAAATCTGTTGCTGTTCATGACATTTTTTTAAAAGATTATTAATAACTTTGACTGCGCCTTATTTTGAGTAGGACTGCCCCTGTCATCCGACCCCGGCGGCACCCCGAGGCAAACAGGATAAACCATTTTTCGCACTATATTTTCACCTCCATCCCACACTGTAGATCCTCGTAAAAGTTTTGAAAGCTGGATGGAATATCGCTTATTATGTATCGCTTTTGTGTTAATCATATCTTTCGCTCAGTATGGAGCTACGGTCGCGGTCTATTACAGGCTTCTATACTTTACAGCCAGAGCAGTACTCAGGGAAAATAATCGTACAGAACAAAAGCAGAAAAGATCAGGGAGAAGTTGCAGGCGCGATTCCAAAGGATTTCTATGAAATCTGTATTAAAATAATCGTACATTGAAGTAATCACGACTTTTATTTCTCTTTTTGAAATTATTACAATTCATTATTGCGATAAAGAAATTGTGGTAGGATCGTGGTACCTCCCACAGCGAATGATTTTAGTAACCAAGTAACGGTATATCATGTGTATAGGTATATATCGTATGGTAAATCATAACTTTGTGTCTAGCATATTGCTTTTGCGTCCACATCATCAGTCTGGATCAACAGCCCCGCTGTTGATCCAGACGACATCACAGACACATCTTCTTGGACTCAATCAGTGAGCCCTTATTCAATCCGATACATGAGCCAGCCCAGCCCCAGATCAAAACATTAAAAAGACCTGAAGACCTATAATATTTTCACCCTAGCTGCACCCCTGCCTATCTGTATTACGCCCTAGTGGATGGAATGCCACAACCTACTATTGTACTGCCTAGGAATTTGTCTTTTTAATCGCGCTGCCTCGCCTGAGGCCTATTATTAGGGTTAATTGGAATTATTAGTTTTTTCTAGGAGTTTTAGCAGATCGTAGTAATGCGAGATAGTGGAGCAGGTTATGGAAATTATAATAGAGTGCGGTTTTATCTATGAGTGTGTTAGTGGAACGAATGGAGGGATTCTTGGCATGTTTTGTGGTAGAGTTTATTTT
>JAPQVW010000381.1:0-30316 GCA_028535905.1 Quercus berberidifolia | reverse complement strand
TTTATATTTTTTTGAATTTTTTTACTATTTTTTACGGATTTTTCTTTCCAGGGCCGAGTATGAACGGAATTCGGGACTAAAATTTTGTTTTCACTTTTTTACCCTATCTCATCCCGTTTTGGCTAGAAACAATGCCGGGAAGAGGTTTTATAATTTTTTGAATTTTTTTACTATTTTTTTCGAATTTTCTTTCCCTGACCGAGTATGAACGGAATTCGGGACTAAAATTTTGTTTTCACTTTTTCGGCCTATATCATCCCGTTTTGGCTAGAAATAAGGCCGGGAAGCGGTTTTATAATTTTTTGAATTTTTTTACTATTTTTTTCGGAATTTTCTTTCCCGGGCCGAGTATGAACGGAATTCGGGACTAAAATTTTGTTTTCACTTTTTCAGCCTATCTCATCCCGTTTTCGCTAGAAATAATGCTAGGAAGAGGTTTTATATTTTTTTGAATTTTTTTACTATTTTTTTCGGATTTTTCTTTCCTGGGCCGAGTATGAACGGAATTCGGGACTAAAATTTTGTTTTCACTTTTTCGGCCTATCTCATCCCGTTTTCGCTAGAAATAATGCTGGTAAGAGGTTTTATATTTTTTTGAATTTTTTTACTATTTTTTTCGGAATTTTCTTTCCCGGGCCGAGTATGAACGGAATTCGGGACTAAAATTTTGTTTTCACTTTTTCGGTCTATATCATCCCGTTTAGGCTAGAAATAATGCCGGGAAGAGGTTTTATAATTTTTTGAATTTTTTTACTATTTTTTTCGGAATTTTCTTTCCCGGGCCGAGTAGGAACGGAATTCGGGACTAAAATTTTGTTTTCACTTTTTCGGCCTATCTCATCCCGTTTTCGCTAGAAATAATGCTGGTAAGAGGTTTTATATTTTTTTGAATTTTTTTACTATTTTTTTCGGAATTTTCTTTCCCGGGCCGAGTATGAACGGAATTCGGGACTAAAATTTTGTTTTCACTTTTTCGGTCTATATCATCCCGTTTAGGCTAGAAATAATGCCGGGAAGAGGTTTTATAATTTTTTGAATTTTTTTACTATTTTTTTCGGAATTTTCTTTCCCGGGCCGAGTATGAACGGAATTCGGGACTAAAATTTTGTTTTCACTTTTTCGGCCTATCTCATCCCGTTTTCGCTAGAAATAATGCGGGGAAGAGGTTTTATATTTTTTTGAATTTTTTTACTATTTTTTACGGATTTTTCTTTCCAGGGCCGAGTATGAACGGAATTCGGGACTAAAATTTTGTTTTCACTTTTTCGGCCTATCTCATTCCGTTTTCGCTAGAAATAATGCGGGGAAGAGGTTTTATATTTTTTTGAATTTTTTTACTATTTTTTTCGGATTTTTCTTTCCTGGGCCGAGTATGAACGGAATTCGGGACTACAATTTTGTTTTCACTTTTTCGGCCTATCTCATCCCGTTTTCGCTAGAAATAATGCTGGGAAGAGGTTTTATATTTTTTTGAATTTTTTTACTATTTTTTTCGGAATTTTCTTTCCCGGGCCGAGTATGAACGGAATTCGAGACTAAAATTTTGTTTTCACTTTTTCGGCCTATATCATCCCGTTTTGGCTAGAAATAATGCCGGGAAGCGGTTTTATAATTTTTTGAATTTTTTTACTATTTTTTTCGGAATTTTCTTTCCCGGGCCGAGTATGAACGGAATTCGGGACTAAAATTTTGTTTTCACTTTTTTACCCTATCTCATCCCGTTTTGGCTAGAAACAATGCCGGGAAGAGGTTTTATAATTTTTTGAATTTTTTTACTATTTTTTTCGAATTTTCTTTCCCTGACCGAGTATGAACGGAATTCGGGACTAAAATTTTGTTTTCACTTTTTCGGCCTATATCATCCCGTTTAGGCTAGAAATAATGCCGGGAAGAGGTTTTATAATTTTTTGAATTTTTTTACTATTTTTTTCGGAATTTTCTTTCCCGGGCCGAGAATGAACGGAATTCGGGACTAAAATTTTGTTTTCACTTTTTCGGCCTATCTCATCCCGTTTTCGCTAGAAATAATGCGGGGAAGAGGTTTTATATTTTTTTGAATTTTTTTACTATTTTTTCGGAATTTTCTTTCCGAGGCCGAGTATGAACGGAATTCGGGACTACAATTTTGTTTTCACTTTTTCGGCCTATCTCATCCCGTTTTCGCTAGAAATAATGCTGGGAAGAGGTTTTATATTTTTTTGAATTTTTTACTATTTTTTTCGGAATTTTCTTTCCCGGGCCGAGTATGAACGGAATTCGGGACTAAAATTTTGTTTTCACTTTTTCGGTCTATATCATCCCGTTTAGGCTAGAAATAATGCCGGGAAGAGGTTTTATAATTTTTTGAATTTTTTTACTATTTTTTTCAGAATTTTCTTTCCCGGGCCGAGTATGAACGGAATTCGAGACTAAAAATTTTTTTTCACTTTTTCGGTCTATATCATCCTGTTTTGGCTAGAAATAATGCCGGGAAGCGGTTTTATAATTTTTTGAATTTTTTTACTATTTTTTTCGGAATTTTCTTTCCCGGGCCGAGTATGAACGGAATTCGGGACTAAAATTTTGTTTTCACTTTTTCACCCTACCTCATCCCGTTTTGGCTAGAAACAATGCCGGGAAGAGGTTTTATAATTTTTTGAATTTTTTTACTATTTTTTTCGAATTTTCTTTCCCTGACCGAGTATGAACGGAATTCGGGACTAAAATTTTGTTTTCACTTTTTCGGTCTATCTCATCCCGTTTTCGCTAGAAATAATGCTGGTAAGAGGTTTTATATTTTTTTGAATTTTTTTACTATTTTTTTCGGAATTTTCTTTCCCGGGCCGAGTATGAACGGAATTCGGGACTAAAATTTTGTTTTCACTTTTTCGGTCTATATCATCCCGTTTAGGCTAGAAATAATGCCGGGAAGAGGTTTTATAATTTTTTGAATTTTTTTACTATTTTTTTCGGAATTTTCTTTCCCGGGCCGAGTATGAACGGAATTCGGGACTAAAATTTTGTTTTCACTTTTTCGGCCTATCTCATCCCGTTTTCGCTAGAAATAATGCGGGGAAGAGGTTTTATATTTTTTTGAATTTTTTTACTATTTTTTACGGATTTTTCTTTCCTGGGCCGAGTATGAACGGAATTCGGGAGTAAAATTTTGTTTTCACTTTTTCGGCCTATATCATCCCGTTTTGGCTAGAAATAATGCCGGGAAGAGGTTTTATAATTTTTTGAATTTTTTTACTATTTTTTTCAGAATTTTCTTTCCCGGGCCGAGTATGAACGGAATTCGAGACTAAAAATTTTTTTTCACTTTTTCGGTCTATATCATCCTGTTTTGGCTAGAAATAATGCCGGGATGCGGTTTTATAATTTTTTGAATTTTTTTACTATTTTTTCGGAATTTTCTTTCCCGGGCCGAGTATGAACGGAATTCGGGACTAAAATTTTGTTTTCACTTTTTCGGTCTATATCATCCCGTTTAGGCTAGAAATAATGCCGGGAAGAGGTTTTATAATTTTTTGAATTTTTTTACTATTTTTTTCAGAATTTTCTTTCCCGGGCCGAGTATGAACGGAATTCGAGACTAAAAATTTTTTTTCACTTTTTCGGTCTATATCATCCTGTTTTGGCTAGAAATAATGCCGGGAAGCGGTTTTATAATTTTTTGAATTTTTTTACTATTTTTTTCGGAATTTTCTTTCCCGGGCCGAGTATGAACGGAATTCGGGACTAAAATTTTGTTTTCACTTTTTCACCCTACCTCATCCCGTTTTGGCTAGAAACAATGCCGGGAAGAGGTTTTATAATTTTTTGAATTTTTTTACTATTTTTTTCGAATTTTCTTTCCCTGACCGAGTATGAACGGAATTCGGGACTAAAATTTTGTTTTCACTTTTTCGGTCTATCTCATCCCGTTTTCGCTAGAAATAATGCTGGTAAGAGGTTTTATATTTTTTTGAATTTTTTTACTATTTTTTTCGGAATTTTCTTTCCCGGGCCGAGTATGAACGGAATTCGGGACTAAAATTTTGTTTTCACTTTTTCGGTCTATATCATCCCGTTTAGGCTAGAAATAATGCCGGGAAGAGGTTTTATAATTTTTTGAATTTTTTTACTATTTTTTTCGGAATTTTCTTTCCCGGGCCGAGTATGAACGGAATTCGGGACTAAAATTTTGTTTTCACTTTTTCGGCCTATCTCATCCCGTTTTCGCTAGAAATAATGCGGGGAAGAGGTTTTATATTTTTTTGAATTTTTTTACTATTTTTTACGGATTTTTCTTTCCTGGGCCGAGTATGAACGGAATTCGGGAGTAAAATTTTGTTTTCACTTTTTCGGCCTATATCATCCCGTTTTGGCTAGAAATAATGCCGGGAAGAGGTTTTATAATTTTTTGAATTTTTTTACTATTTTTTTCAGAATTTTCTTTCCCGGGCCGAGTATGAACGGAATTCGAGACTAAAAATTTTTTTTCACTTTTTCGGTCTATATCATCCTGTTTTGGCTAGAAATAATGCCGGGATGCGGTTTTATAATTTTTTGAATTTTTTTACTATTTTTTCGGAATTTTCTTTCCCGGGCCGAGTATGAACGGAATTCGGGACTAAAATTTTGTTTTCACTTTTTTACCCTATCTCATCCCGTTTTGGCTAGAAACAATGCCGGGAAGAGGTTTTATAATTTTTTGAATTTTTTTACTATTTTTTTCGAATTTTCTTTCCCTGACCGAGTATGAACGGAATTCGGGACTAAAATTTTGTTTTCACTTTTTCGGCCTATATCATCCCGTTTTGGCTAGAAATAAGGCCGGGAAGCGGTTTTATAATTTTTTGAATTTTTTTACTATTTTTTTCGGAATTTTCTTTCCCGGGCCGAGTATGAACGGAATTCGGGACTAAAATTTTGTTTTCACTTTTTCAGCCTATCTCATCCCGTTTTCGCTAGAAATAATGCTAGGAAGAGGTTTTATATTTTTTTGAATTTTTTTACTATTTTTTTCGGATTTTTCTTTCCTGGGCCGAGTATGAACGGAATTCGGGACTAAAATTTTGTTTTCACTTTTTCGGCCTATCTCATCCCGTTTTCGCTAGAAATAATGCTGGAAAGAGGTTTTATATTTTTTTGAATTTTTTTACTATTTTTTTCGGAATTTTCTTTCCCGGTCCGAGTATGAACGGAATTCGGGACTAAAATTTTGTTTTCACTTTTTCGGTCTATATCATCCCGTTTAGGCTAGAAATAATGCCGGGAAGAGGTTTTATAATTTTTTGAATTTTTTTACTATTTTTTTCGGAATTTTCTTTCCCGGGCCGAGTATGAACGGAATTCGGGACTAAAATTTTGTTTTCACTTTTTCGGCCTATCTCATCCCGTTTTCGCTAGAAATAATGCGGGGAAGAGGTTTTATATTTTTTTGAATTTTTTTACTATTTTTTACGGATTTTTCTTTCCAGGGCCGAGTATGAACGGAATTCGGGACTAAAATTTTGTTTTCACTTTTTCGGCCTATCTCATTCCGTTTTCGCTAGAAATAATGCGGGGAAGAGGTTTTATATTTTTTTGAATTTTTTTACTATTTTTTTCGGATTTTTCTTTCCTGGGCCGAGTATGAACGGAATTCGGGACTACAATTTTGTTTTCACTTTTTCGGCCTATCTCATCCCGTTTTCGCTAGAAATAATGCTGGGAAGAGGTTTTATATTTTTTTGAATTTTTTTACTATTTTTTTCGGAATTTTCTTTCCCGGGCCGAGTATGAACGGAATTCGGGACTAAAATTTTGTTTTCACTTTTTCGGCCTATATCATCCCGTTTTGGCTAGAAATAATGCCGGGAAGCGGTTTTATAATTTTTTGAATTTTTTTACTATTTTTTTCGGAATTTTCTTTCCCGGGCCGAGTATGAACGGAATTCGGGACTAAAATTTTGTTTTCACTTTTTCAGCCTATCTCATCCCGTTTTCGCTAGAAATAATGCTAGGAAGAGGTTTTATATTTTTTTTGAATTTTTTTACTATTTTTTTCGGATTTTTCTTTCCTTGGCCGAGTATGAACGGAATTCGGGACTAAAATTTTGTTTTCACTTTTTCGGTCTATCTCATCCCGTTTTGGCTAGAAATAATGCTGGTAAGAGGTTTTATATTTTTTTGAAATTTTTTACTATTTTTTTCGGAATTTTCTTTCCCGGGCCGAGTATGAACGGAATTCGGGACTAAAATTTTGTTTTCACTTTTTCGGTCTATATCATCCCGTTTTGGCTAGAAATAATGCCGGGAAGAGGTTTTATAATTTTTTGAATTTTTTTACTATTTTTTTCGGAATTTTCTTTCCCGGGCCGAGTATGAACGGAATTCGGGACTAAAATTTTGTTTTCACTTTTTCGGCCTATCTCATCCCGTTTTCGCTAGAAATAATGCGGGGAAGAGGTTTTATATTTTTTTGAATTTTTTTACTATTTTTTACGGATTTTTCTTTCCAGGGCCGAGTATGAACGGAATTCGGGACTAAAATTTTGTTTTCACTTTTTTACCCTATCTCATCCCGTTTTGGCTAGAAACAATGCCGGGAAGAGGTTTTATAATTTTTTGAATTTTTTTACTATTTTTTTCGAATTTTCTTTCCCTGACCGAGTATGAACGGAATTCGGGACTAAAATTTTGTTTTCACTTTTTCGGCCTATATCATCCCGTTTTGGCTAGAAATAAGGCCGGGAAGCGGTTTTATAATTTTTTGAATTTTTTTACTATTTTTTTCGGAATTTTCTTTCCCGGGCCGAGTATGAACGGAATTCGGGACTAAAATTTTGTTTTCACTTTTTCAGCCTATCTCATCCCGTTTTCGCTAGAAATAATGCTAGGAAGAGGTTTTATATTTTTTTGAATTTTTTTACTATTTTTTTCGGATTTTTCTTTCCTGGGCCGAGTATGAACGGAATTCGGGACTAAAATTTTGTTTTCACTTTTTCGGCCTATCTCATCCCGTTTTCGCTAGAAATAATGCTGGTAAGAGGTTTTATATTTTTTTGAATTTTTTTACTATTTTTTTCGGAATTTTCTTTCCCGGGCCGAGTATGAACGGAATTCGGGACTAAAATTTTGTTTTCACTTTTTCGGTCTATATCATCCCGTTTAGGCTAGAAATAATGCCGGGAAGAGGTTTTATAATTTTTTGAATTTTTTTACTATTTTTTTCGGAATTTTCTTTCCCGGGCCGAGTAGGAACGGAATTCGGGACTTAAATTTTGTTTTCACTTTTTCGGCCTATCTCATCCCGTTTTCGCTAGAAATAATGCTGGTAAGAGGTTTTATATTTTTTTGAATTTTTTTACTATTTTTTTCGGAATTTTCTTTCCCGGGCCGAGTATGAACGGAATTCGGGACTAAAATTTTGTTTTCACTTTTTCGGTCTATATCATCCCGTTTAGGCTAGAAATAATGCCGGGAAGAGGTTTTATAATTTTTTGAATTTTTTTACTATTTTTTTCGGAATTTTCTTTCCCGGGCCGAGTATGAACGGAATTCGGGACTAAAATTTTGTTTTCACTTTTTCGGCCTATCTCATCCCGTTTTCGCTAGAAATAATGCGGGGAAGAGGTTTTATATTTTTTTGAATTTTTTTACTATTTTTTACGGATTTTTCTTTCCAGGGCCGAGTATGAACGGAATTCGGGACTAAAATTTTGTTTTCACTTTTTCGGCCTATCTCATTCCGTTTTCGCTAGAAATAATGCGGGGAAGAGGTTTTATATTTTTTTGAATTTTTTTACTATTTTTTTCGGATTTTTCTTTCCTGGGCCGAGTATGAACGGAATTCGGGACTACAATTTTGTTTTCACTTTTTCGGCCTATCTCATCCCGTTTTCGCTAGAAATAATGCTGGGAAGAGGTTTTATATTTTTTTGAATTTTTTTACTATTTTTTTCGGAATTTTCTTTCCCGGGCCGAGTATGAACGGAATTCGGGACTAAAATTTTGTTTTCACTTTTTCGGCCTATATCATCCCGTTTTGGCTAGAAATAATGCCGGGAAGCGGTTTTATAATTTTTTGAATTTTTTTACTATTTTTTTCGGAATTTTCTTTCCCGGGCCGAGTATGAACGGAATTCGGGACTAAAATTTTGTTTTCACTTTTTCAGCCTATCTCATCCCGTTTTCGCTAGAAATAATGCTAGGAAGAGGTTTTATATTTTTTTTGAATTTTTTTACTATTTTTTTCGGATTTTTCTTTCCTTGGCCGAGTATGAACGGAATTCGGGACTAAAATTTTGTTTTCACTTTTTCGGTCTATCTCATCCCGTTTTGGCTAGAAATAATGCTGGTAAGAGGTTTTATATTTTTTTGAATTTTTTTACTATTTTTTTCGGAATTTTCTTTCCCGGGCCGAGTATGAACGGAATTCGGGACTAAAATTTTGTTTTCACTTTTTCGGTCTATATCATCCCGTTTAGGCTAGAAATAATGCCGGGAAGAGGTTTTATAATTTTTTGAATTTTTTTACTATTTTTTTCGGAATTTTCTTTCCCGGGCCGAGTATGAACGGAATTCGGGACTAAAATTTTGTTTTCACTTTTTCGGCCTATCTCATCCCGTTTTCGCTAGAAATAATGCGGGGAAGAGGTTTTATATTTTTTTGAATTTTTTTACTATTTTTTACGGATTTTTCTTTCCAGGGCCGAGTATGAACGGAATTCGGGACTAAAATTTTGTTTTCACTTTTTCGGCCTATCTCATTCCGTTTTCGCTAGAAATAATGCGGGGAAGAGGTTTTATATTTTTTTGAATTTTTTTACTATTTTTTTCGGATTTTTCTTTCCTGGGCCGAGTATGAACGGAATTCGGGACTACAATTTTGTTTTCACTTTTTCGGCCTATCTCATCCCGTTTTGGCTAGAAACAATGCCGGGAATAGGTTTTATAATTTTTTGAATTTTTTTACTATTTTTTTCGAATTTTCTTTCCCTGACCGAGTATGAACGGAATTCGGGACTAAAATTTTGTTTTCACTTTTTCGGTCTATATCATCCCGTTTAGGCTAGAAATAATGCCGGGAAGAGGTTTTATAATTTTTTGAATTTTTTTACTATTTTTTTCGGAATTTTCTTTCCCGGGCCGAGAATGAACGGAATTCGGGACTAAAATTTTGTTTTCACTTTTTCGGCCTATCTCATCCCGTTTTCGCTAGAAATAATGCGGGGAAGAGGTTTTATATTTTTTTGAATTTTTTTACTATTTTTTCGGAATTTTCTTTCCGAGGCCGAGTATGAACGGAATTCGGGACTAAAATTTTGTTTTCACTTTTTCGGCCTATCTCATCCCGTTTTCGCTAGAAATAATGCTGGGAAGAGGTTTTATATTTTTTTGAATTTTTTACTATTTTTTTCGGAATTTTCTTTCCCGGGCCGAGTATGAACGGAATTCGGGACTAAAATTTTGTTTTCACTTTTTCGGTCTATATCATCCCGTTTAGGCTAGAAATAATGCCGGGAAGAGGTTTTATAATTTTTTGAATTTTTTTACTATTTTTTTCAGAATTTTCTTTCCCGGGCCGAGTATGAACGGAATTCGAGACTAAAAATTTTTTTTCACTTTTTCGGTCTATATCATCCTGTTTTGGCTAGAAATAATGCCGGGAAGCGGTTTTATAATTTTTTGAATTTTTTTACTATTTTTTTCGGAATTTTCTTTCCCGGGACGAGTATGAACGGAATTCGGGACTAAAATTTTGTTTTCACTTTTTCACCCTACCTCATCCCGTTTTGGCTAGAAACAATGCCGGGAAGAGGTTTTATAATTTTTTGAATTTTTTTACTATTTTTTTCGAATTTTCTTTCCCTGACCGAGTATGAACGGAATTCGGGACTAAAATTTTGTTTTCACTTTTTCGGTCTATCTCATCCCGTTTTCGCTAGAAATAATGCTGGTAAGAGGTTTTATATTTTTTTGAATTTTTTTACTATTTTTTTCGGAATTTTCTTTCCCGGGCCGAGTATGAACGGAATTCGGGACTAAAATTTTGTTTTCACTTTTTCGGTCTATATCATCCCGTTTAGGCTAGAAATAATGCCGGGAAGAGGTTTTATAATTTTTTGAATTTTTTTACTATTTTTTTCGGAATTTTCTTTCCCGGGCCGAGTATGAACGGAATTCGGGACTAAAATTTTGTTTTCACTTTTTCGGCCTATCTCATCCCGTTTTCGCTAGAAATAATGCGGGGAAGAGGTTTTATATTTTTTTGAATTTTTTTACTATTTTTTACGGATTTTTCTTTCCTGGGCCGAGTATGAACGGAATTCGGGAGTAAAATTTTGTTTTCACTTTTTCGGCCTATATCATCCCGTTTTGGCTAGAAATAATGCCGGGAAGAGGTTTTATAATTTTTTGAATTTTTTTACTATTTTTTTCAGAATTTTCTTTCCCGGGCCGAGTATGAACGGAATTCGAGACTAAAAATTTTTTTTCACTTTTTCGGTCTATATCATCCTGTTTTGGCTAGAAATAATGCCGGGATGCGGTTTTATAATTTTTTGAATTTTTTTACTATTTTTTCGGAATTTTCTTTCCCGGGCCGAGTATGAACGGAATTCGGGACTAAAATTTTGTTTTCACTTTTTTACCCTATCTCATCCCGTTTTGGCTAGAAACAATGCCGGGAAGAGGTTTTATAATTTTTTGAATTTTTTTACTATTTTTTTCGAATTTTCTTTCCCTGACCGAGTATGAACGGAATTCGGGACTAAAATTTTGTTTTCACTTTTTCGGCCTATATCATCCCGTTTTGGCTAGAAATAAGGCCGGGAAGCGGTTTTATAATTTTTTGAATTTTTTTACTATTTTTTTCGGAATTTTCTTTCCCGGGCCGAGTATGAACGGAATTCGGGACTAAAATTTTGTTTTCACTTTTTCAGCCTATCTCATCCCGTTTTCGCTAGAAATAATGCTAGGAAGAGGTTTTATATTTTTTTGAATTTTTTTACTATTTTTTTCGGATTTTTCTTTCCTGGGCCGAGTATGAACGGAATTCGGGACTAAAATTTTGTTTTCACTTTTTCGGCCTATCTCATCCCGTTTTCGCTAGAAATAATGCTGGTAAGAGGTTTTATATTTTTTTGAATTTTTTTACTATTTTTTTCGGAATTTTCTTTCCCGGGCCGAGTATGAACGGAATTCGGGACTAAAATTTTGTTTTCACTTTTTCGGTCTATATCATCCCGTTTAGGCTAGAAATAATGCCGGGAAGAGGTTTTATAATTTTTTGAATTTTTTTACTATTTTTTTCGGAATTTTCTTTCCCGGGCCGAGTAGGAACGGAATTCGGGACTAAAATTTTGTTTTCACTTTTTCGGCCTATCTCATCCCGTTTTCGCTAGAAATAATGCTGGTAAGAGGTTTTATATTTTTTTGAATTTTTTTACTATTTTTTTCGGAATTTTCTTTCCCGGGCCGAGTATGAACGGAATTCGGGACTAAAATTTTGTTTTCACTTTTTCGGTCTATATCATCCCGTTTAGGCTAGAAATAATGCCGGGAAGAGGTTTTATAATTTTTTGAATTTTTTTACTATTTTTTTCGGAATTTTCTTTCCCGGGCCGAGTATGAACGGAATTCGGGACTAAAATTTTGTTTTCAATTTTTCGGCCTATCTCATCCCGTTTTCGCTAGAAATAATGCGGGGAAGAGGTTTTATATTTTTTTGAATTTTATTACTATTTTTTACGGATTTTTCTTTCCAGGGCCGAGTATGAACGGAATTCGGGACTAAAATTTTGTTTTCACTTTTTCGGCCTATCTCATTCCGTTTTCGCTAAAAATAATGCGGGGAAGAGGTTTTATATTTTTTTGAATTTTTTTACTATTTTTTTCGGATTTTTCTTTCCTGGGCCGAGTATGAACGGAATTCGGGACTACAATTTTGTTTTCACTTTTTCGGCCTATCTCATCCCGTTTTGGCTAGAAACAATGCCGGGAATAGGTTTTATAATTTTTTGAATTTTTTTACTATTTTTTTCGAATTTTCTTTCCTTGACCGAGTATGAACGGAATTCGGGACTAAAATTTTGTTTTCACTTTTTCGGTCTATATCATCCCGTTTAGGCTAGAAATAATGCCGGGAAGAGGTTTTATAATTTTTTGAATTTTTTTACTATTTTTTTCGGAATTTTCTTTCCCGGGCCGAGAATGAACGGAATTCGGGACTAAAATTTTGTTTTCACTTTTTCGGCCTATCTCATCCCGTTTTCGCTAGAAATAATGCGGGGAAGAGGTTTTATATTTTTTTGAATTTTTTTACTATTTTTTCGGAATTTTCTTTCCGAGGCCGAGTATGAACGGAATTCGGGACTAAAATTTTGTTTTCACTTTTTCGGCCTATCTCATCCCGTTTTCGCTAGAAATAATGCTGGGAAGAGGTTTTATATTTTTTTGAATTTTTTACTATTTTTTTCGGAATTTTCTTTCCCGGGCCGAGTATGAACGGAATTCGGGACTAAAATTTTGTTTTCACTTTTTCGGTCTATATCATCCCGTTTAGGCTAGAAATAATGCCGGGAAGAGGTTTTATAATTTTTTGAATTTTTTTACTATTTTTTTCAGAATTTTCTTTCCCGGGCCGAGTATGAACGGAATTCGAGACTAAAAATTTTTTTTCACTTTTTCGGTCTATATCATCCTGTTTTGGCTAGAAATAATGCCGGGAAGCGGTTTTATAATTTTTTGAATTTTTTTACTATTTTTTTCGGAATTTTCTTTCCCGGGCCGAGTATGAACGGAATTCGGGACTAAAATTTTGTTTTTCACTTTTTCACCCTACCTCATCCCGTTTTGGCTAGAAACAATGCCGGGAAGAGGTTTTATAATTTTTTGAATTTTTTTACTATTTTTTTCGAATTTTCTTTCCCTGACCGAGTATGAACGGAATTCGGGACTAAAATTTTGTTTTCACTTTTTCGGTCTATCTCATCCCGTTTTCGCTAGAAATAATGCTGGTAAGAGGTTTTATATTTTTTTGAATTTTTTTACTATTTTTTTCGGAATTTTCTTTCCCGGGCCGAGTATGAACGGAATTCGGGACTAAAATTTTGTTTTCACTTTTTCGGTCTATATCATCCCGTTTAGGCTAGAAATAATGCCGGGAAGAGGTTTTATAATTTTTTGAATTTTTTTACTATTTTTTTCGGAATTTTCTTTCCCGGGCCGAGTATGAACGGAATTCGGGACTAAAATTTTGTTTTCACTTTTTCGGCCTATCTCATCCCGTTTTCGCTAGAAATAATGCGGGGAAGAGGTTTTATATTTTTTTGAATTTTTTTACTATTTTTTACGGATTTTTCTTTCCTGGGCCGAGTATGAACGGAATTCGGGAGTAAAATTTTGTTTTCACTTTTTCGGCCTATATCATCCCGTTTTGGCTAGAAATAATGCCGGGAAGAGGTTTTATAATTTTTTGAATTTTTTTACTATTTTTTTCAGAATTTTCTTTCCCGGGCCGAGTATGAACGGAATTCGAGACTAAAAATTTTTTTTCACTTTTTCGGTCTATATCATCCTGTTTTGGCTAGTAATAATGCCGGGATGCGGTTTTATAATTTTTTGAATTTTTTTACTATTTTTTCGGAATTTTCTTTCCCGGGCCGAGTATGAACGGAATTCGGGACTAAAATTTTGTTTTCACTTTTTTACCCTATCTCATCCCGTTTTGGCTAGAAACAATGCCGGGAAGAGGTTTTATAATTTTTTGAATTTTTTTACTATTTTTTTCGAATTTTCTTTCCCTGACCGAGTATGAACGGAATTCGGGACTAAAATTTTGTTTTCACTTTTTCGGCCTATATCATCCCGTTTTGGCTAGAAATAAGGCCGGGAAGCGGTTTTATAATTTTTTGAATTTTTTTACTATTTTTTTCGGAATTTTCTTTCCCGGGCCGAGTATGAACGGAATTCGGGACTAAAATTTTGTTTTCACTTTTTCAGCCTATCTCATCCCGTTTTCGCTAGAAATAATGCTAGGAAGAGGTTTTATATTTTTTTGAATTTTTTTACTATTTTTTTCGGATTTTTCTTTCCTGGGCCGAGTATGAACGGAATTCGGGACTAAAATTTTGTTTTCACTTTTTCGGCCTATCTCATCCCGTTTTCGCTAGAAATAATGCTGGTAAGAGGTTTTATATTTTTTTGAATTTTTTTACTATTTTTTTCGGAATTTTCTTTCCCGGTCCGAGTATGAACGGAATTCGGGACTAAAATTTTGTTTTCACTTTTTCGGTCTATATCATCCCGTTTAGGCTAGAAATAATGCCGGGAAGAGGTTTTATAATTTTTTGAATTTTTTTACTATTTTTTTCGGAATTTTCTTTCCCGGGCCGAGTATGAACGGAATTCGGGACTAAAATTTTGTTTTCACTTTTTCGGCCTATCTCATCCCGTTTTCGCTAGAAATAATGCGGGGAAGAGGTTTTATATTTTTTTGAATTTTTTTACTATTTTTTACGGATTTTTCTTTCCAGGGCCGAGTATGAACGGAATTCGGGACTAAAATTTTGTTTTCACTTTTTCGGCCTATCTCATTCCGTTTTCGCTAGAAATAATGCGGGGAAGAGGTTTTATATTTTTTTGAATTTTTTTACTATTTTTTTCGGATTTTTCTTTCCTGGGCCGAGTATGAACGGAATTCGGGACTACAATTTTGTTTTCACTTTTTCGGCCTATCTCATCCCGTTTTCGCTAGAAATAATGCTGGGAAGAGGTTTTATATTTTTTTGAATTTTTTTACTATTTTTTTCGGAATTTTCTTTCCCGGGCCGAGTATGAACGGAATTCGGGACTAAAATTTTGTTTTCACTTTTTCGGCCTATATCATCCCGTTTTGGCTAGAAATAATGCCGGGAAGCGGTTTTATAATTTTTTGAATTTTTTTACTATTTTTTTCGGAATTTTCTTTCCCGGGCCGAGTATGAACGGAATTCGGGACTAAAATTTTGTTTTCACTTTTTCAGCCTATCTCATCCCGTTTTCGCTAGAAATAATGCTAGGAAGAGGTTTTATATTTTTTTTGAATTTTTTAACTATTTTTTTCGGATTTTTCTTTCCTTGGCCGAGTATGAACGGA
The DNA here is from genome assembly GCA_028535905.1 of Quercus berberidifolia. Taxonomy (NCBI): domain Eukaryota; kingdom Viridiplantae; phylum Streptophyta; class Magnoliopsida; order Fagales; family Fagaceae; genus Quercus; species Quercus berberidifolia. The sequence continues at coordinate 15,228 of JAPQVW010000381.1, read as the reverse complement.
ATTCGGGACTAAAATTTTGTTTTCACTTTTTCGGTCTATCTCATCCCGTTTTGGCTAGAAATAATGCTGGTAAGAGGTTTTATATTTTTTTGAAATTTTTTACTATTTTTTTCGGAATTTTCTTTCCCGGGCCGAGTATGAACGGAATTCGGGACTAAAATTTTGTTTTCACTTTTTCGGTCTATATCATCCCGTTTTGGCTAGAAATAATGCCGGGAAGAGGTTTTATAATTTTTTGAATTTTTTTACTATTTTTTTCGGAATTTTCTTTCTCGGGCCGAGTATGAACGGAATTCGGGACTAAAATTTTGTTTTCACTTTTTCGGCCTATCTCATCCCGTTTTCGCTAGAAATAATGCGGGGAAGAGGTTTTATATTTTTTTGAATTTTTTTACTATTTTTTACGGATTTTTCTTTCCAGGGCCGAGTATGAACGGAATTCGGGACTAAAATTTTGTTTTCACTTTTTTACCCTATCTCATCCCGTTTTGGCCAGAAACAATGCCGGGAAGAGGTTTTATAATTTTTTGAATTTTTTTACTATTTTTTTCGAATTTTCTTTCCCTGACCGAGTATGAACGGAATTCGGGACTAAAATTTTGTTTTCACTTTTTCGGCCTATATCATCCCGTTTTGGCTAGAAATAAGGCCGGGAAGCGGTTTTATAATTTTTTGAATTTTTTTACTATTTTTTTCGGAATTTTCTTTCCCGGGCCGAGTATGAACGGAATTCGGGACTAAAATTTTGTTTTCACTTTTTCAGCCTATCTCATCCCGTTTTCGCTAGAAATAATGCTAGGAAGAGGTTTTATATTTTTTTGAATTTTTTTACTATTTTTTTCGGATTTTTCTTTCCTGGGCCGAGTATGAACGGAATTCGGGACTAAAATTTTGTTTTCACTTTTTCGGCCTATCTCATCCCGTTTTCGCTAGAAATAATGCTGGTAAGAGGTTTTATATTTTTTTGAATTTTTTTACTATTTTTTTCGGAATTTTCTTTCCCGGGCCGAGTATGAACGGAATTCGGGACTAAAATTTTGTTTTCACTTTTTCGGTCTATATCATCCCGTTTAGGCTAGAAATAATGCCGGGAAGAGGTTTTATAATTTTTTGAATTTTTTTACTATTTTTTTCGGAATTTTCTTTCCCGGGCCGAGTAGGAACGGAATTCGGGACTAAAATTTTGTTTTCACTTTTTCGGCCTATCTCATCCCGTTTTCGCTAGAAATAATGCTGGTAAGAGGTTTTATATTTTTTTGAATTTTTTTACTATTTTTTTCGGAATTTTCTTTCCCGGGCCGAGTATGAACGGAATTCGGGACTAAAATTTTGTTTTCACTTTTTCGGTCTATATCATCCCGTTTAGGCTAGAAATAATGCCGGGAAGAGGTTTTATAATTTTTTGAATTTTTTTACTATTTTTTTCGGAATTTTCTTTCCCGGGCCGAGTATGAACGGAATTCGGGACTAAAATTTTGTTTTCACTTTTTCGGCCTATCTCATCCCGTTTTCGCTAGAAATAATGCGGGGAAGAGGTTTTATATTTTTTTGAATTTTTTTACTATTTTTTACGGATTTTTCTTTCCAGGGCCGAGTATGAACGGAATTCGGGACTAAAATTTTGTTTTCACTTTTTCGGCCTATCTCATTCCGTTTTCGCTAGAAATAATGCGGGGAAGAGGTTTTATATTTTTTTGAATTTTTTTACTATTTTTTTCGGATTTTTCTTTCCTGGGCCGAGTATGAACGGAATTCGGGACTACAATTTTGTTTTCACTTTTTCGGCCTATCTCATCCCGTTTTCGCTAGAAATAATGCTGGGAAGAGGTTTTATATTTTTTTGAATTTTTTTACTATTTTTTTCGGAATTTTCTTTCCCGGGCCGAGTATGAACGGAATTCGAGACTAAAATTTTGTTTTCACTTTTTCGGCCTATATCATCCCGTTTTGGCTAGAAATAATGCCGGGAAGCGGTTTTATAATTTTTTGAATTTTTTTACTATTTTTTTCGGAATTTTCTTTCCCGGGCCGAGTATGAACGGAATTCGGGACTAAAATTTTGTTTTCACTTTTTTACCCTATCTCATCCCGTTTTGGCTAGAAACAATGCCGGGAAGAGGTTTTATAATTTTTTGAATTTTTTTACTATTTTTTTCGAATTTTCTTTCCCTGACCGAGTATGAACGGAATTCGGGACTAAAATTTTGTTTTCACTTTTTCGGCCTATATCATCCCGTTTAGGCTAGAAATAATGCCGGGAAGAGGTTTTATAATTTTTTGAATTTTTTTACTATTTTTTTCGGAATTTTCTTTCCCGGGCCGAGAATGAACGGAATTCGGGACTAAAATTTTGTTTTCACTTTTTCGGCCTATCTCATCCCGTTTTCGCTAGAAATAATGCGGGGAAGAGGTTTTATATTTTTTTGAATTTTTTTACTATTTTTTCGGAATTTTCTTTCCGAGGCCGAGTATGAACGGAATTCGGGACTACAATTTTGTTTTCACTTTTTCGGCCTATCTCATCCCGTTTTCGCTAGAAATAATGCTGGGAAGAGGTTTTATATTTTTTTGAATTTTTTACTATTTTTTTCGGAATTTTCTTTCCCGGGCCGAGTATGAACGGAATTCGGGACTAAAATTTTGTTTTCACTTTTTCGGTCTATATCATCCCGTTTAGGCTAGAAATAATGCCGGGAAGAGGTTTTATAATTTTTTGAATTTTTTTACTATTTTTTTCAGAATTTTCTTTCCCGGGCCGAGTATGAACGGAATTCGAGACTAAAAATTTTTTTTCACTTTTTCGGTCTATATCATCCTGTTTTGGCTAGAAATAATGCCGGGAAGCGGTTTTATAATTTTTTGAATTTTTTTACTATTTTTTTCGGAATTTTCTTTCCCGGGCCGAGTATGAACGGAATTCGGGACTAAAATTTTGTTTTCACTTTTTCACCCTACCTCATCCCGTTTTGGCTAGAAACAATGCCGGGAAGAGGTTTTATAATTTTTTGAATTTTTTTACTATTTTTTTCGAATTTTCTTTCCCTGACCGAGTATGAACGGAATTCGGGACTAAAATTTTGTTTTCACTTTTTCGGTCTATCTCATCCCGTTTTCGCTAGAAATAATGCTGGTAAGAGGTTTTATATTTTTTTGAATTTTTTTACTATTTTTTTCGGAATTTTCTTTCCCGGGCCGAGTATGAACGGAATTCGGGACTAAAATTTTGTTTTCACTTTTTCGGTCTATATCATCCCGTTTAGGCTAGAAATAATGCCGGGAAGAGGTTTTATAATTTTTTGAATTTTTTTACTATTTTTTTCGGAATTTTCTTTCCCGGGCCGAGTATGAACGGAATTCGGGACTAAAATTTTGTTTTCACTTTTTCGGCCTATCTCATCCCGTTTTCGCTAGAAATAATGCGGGGAAGAGGTTTTATATTTTTTTGAATTTTTTTACTATTTTTTACGGATTTTTCTTTCCTGGGCCGAGTATGAACGGAATTCGGGAGTAAAATTTTGTTTTCACTTTTTCGGCCTATATCATCCCGTTTTGGCTAGAAATAATGCCGGGAAGAGGTTTTATAATTTTTTGAATTTTTTTACTATTTTTTTCAGAATTTTCTTTCCCGGGCCGAGTATGAACGGAATTCGAGACTAAAAATTTTTTTTCACTTTTTCGGTCTATATCATCCTGTTTTGGCTAGAAATAATGCCGGGATGCGGTTTTATAATTTTTTGAATTTTTTTACTATTTTTTCGGAATTTTCTTTCCCGGGCCGAGTATGAACGGAATTCGGGACTAAAATTTTGTTTTCACTTTTTCGGTCTATATCATCCCGTTTAGGCTAGAAATAATGCCGGGAAGAGGTTTTATAATTTTTTGAATTTTTTTACTATTTTTTTCAGAATTTTCTTTCCCGGGCCGAGTATGAACGGAATTCGAGACTAAAAATTTTTTTTCACTTTTTCGGTCTATATCATCCTGTTTTGGCTAGAAATAATGCCGGGAAGCGGTTTTATAATTTTTTGAATTTTTTTACTATTTTTTTCGGAATTTTCTTTCCCGGGCCGAGTATGAACGGAATTCGGGACTAAAATTTTGTTTTCACTTTTTCACCCTACCTCATCCCGTTTTGGCTAGAAACAATGCCGGGAAGAGGTTTTATAATTTTTTGAATTTTTTTACTATTTTTTTCGAATTTTCTTTCCCTGACCGAGTATGAACGGAATTCGGGACTAAAATTTTGTTTTCACTTTTTCGGTCTATCTCATCCCGTTTTCGCTAGAAATAATGCTGGTAAGAGGTTTTATATTTTTTTGAATTTTTTTACTATTTTTTTCGGAATTTTCTTTCCCGGGCCGAGTATGAACGGAATTCGGGACTAAAATTTTGTTTTCACTTTTTCGGTCTATATCATCCCGTTTAGGCTAGAAATAATGCCGGGAAGAGGTTTTATAATTTTTTGAATTTTTTTACTATTTTTTTCGGAATTTTCTTTCCCGGGCCGAGTATGAACGGAATTCGGGACTAAAATTTTGTTTTCACTTTTTCGGCCTATCTCATCCCGTTTTCGCTAGAAATAATGCGGGGAAGAGGTTTTATATTTTTTTGAATTTTTTTACTATTTTTTACGGATTTTTCTTTCCTGGGCCGAGTATGAACGGAATTCGGGAGTAAAATTTTGTTTTCACTTTTTCGGCCTATATCATCCCGTTTTGGCTAGAAATAATGCCGGGAAGAGGTTTTATAATTTTTTGAATTTTTTTACTATTTTTTTCAGAATTTTCTTTCCCGGGCCGAGTATGAACGGAATTCGAGACTAAAAATTTTTTTTCACTTTTTCGGTCTATATCATCCTGTTTTGGCTAGAAATAATGCCGGGATGCGGTTTTATAATTTTTTGAATTTTTTTACTATTTTTTCGGAATTTTCTTTCCCGGGCCGAGTATGAACGGAATTCGGGACTAAAATTTTGTTTTCACTTTTTTACCCTATCTCATCCCGTTTTGGCTAGAAACAATGCCGGGAAGAGGTTTTATAATTTTTTGAATTTTTTTACTATTTTTTTCGAATTTTCTTTCCCTGACCGAGTATGAACGGAATTCGGGACTAAAATTTTGTTTTCACTTTTTCGGCCTATATCATCCCGTTTTGGCTAGAAATAAGGCCGGGAAGCGGTTTTATAATTTTTTGAATTTTTTTACTATTTTTTTCGGAATTTTCTTTCCCGGGCCGAGTATGAACGGAATTCGGGACTAAAATTTTGTTTTCACTTTTTCAGCCTATCTCATCCCGTTTTCGCTAGAAATAATGCTAGGAAGAGGTTTTATATTTTTTTGAATTTTTTTACTATTTTTTTCGGATTTTTCTTTCCTGGGCCGAGTATGAACGGAATTCGGGACTAAAATTTTGTTTTCACTTTTTCGGCCTATCTCATCCCGTTTTCGCTAGAAATAATGCTGGTAAGAGGTTTTATATTTTTTTGAATTTTTTTACTATTTTTTTCGGAATTTTCTTTCCCGGTCCGAGTATGAACGGAATTCGGGACTAAAATTTTGTTTTCACTTTTTCGGTCTATATCATCCCGTTTAGGCTAGAAATAATGCCGGGAAGAGGTTTTATAATTTTTTGAATTTTTTTACTATTTTTTTCGGAATTTTCTTTCCCGGGCCGAGTATGAACGGAATTCGGGACTAAAATTTTGTTTTCACTTTTTCGGCCTATCTCATCCCGTTTTCGCTAGAAATAATGCGGGGAAGAGGTTTTATATTTTTTTGAATTTTTTTACTATTTTTTACGGATTTTTCTTTCCAGGGCCGAGTATGAACGGAATTCGGGACTAAAATTTTGTTTTCACTTTTTCGGCCTATCTCATTCCGTTTTCGCTAGAAATAATGCGGGGAAGAGGTTTTATATTTTTTTGAATTTTTTTACTATTTTTTTCGGATTTTTCTTTCCTGGGCCGAGTATGAACGGAATTCGGGACTACAATTTTGTTTTCACTTTTTCGGCCTATCTCATCCCGTTTTCGCTAGAAATAATGCTGGGAAGAGGTTTTATATTTTTTTGAATTTTTTTACTATTTTTTTCGGAATTTTCTTTCCCGGGCCGAGTATGAACGGAATTCGGGACTAAAATTTTGTTTTCACTTTTTCGGCCTATATCATCCCGTTTTGGCTAGAAATAATGCCGGGAAGCGGTTTTATAATTTTTTGAATTTTTTTACTATTTTTTTCGGAATTTTCTTTCCCGGGCCGAGTATGAACGGAATTCGGGACTAAAATTTTGTTTTCACTTTTTCAGCCTATCTCATCCCGTTTTCGCTAGAAATAATGCTAGGAAGAGGTTTTATATTTTTTTTGAATTTTTTTACTATTTTTTTCGGATTTTTCTTTCCTTGGCCGAGTATGAACGGAATTCGGGACTAAAATTTTGTTTTCACTTTTTCGGTCTATCTCATCCCGTTTTGGCTAGAAATAATGCTGGTAAGAGGTTTTATATTTTTTTGAAATTTTTTACTATTTTTTTCGGAATTTTCTTTCCCGGGCCGAGTATGAACGGAATTCGGGACTAAAATTTTGTTTTCACTTTTTCGGTCTATATCATCCCGTTTTGGCTAGAAATAATGCCGGGAAGAGGTTTTATAATTTTTTGAATTTTTTTACTATTTTTTTCGGAATTTTCTTTCCCGGGCCGAGTATGAACGGAATTCGGGACTAAAATTTTGTTTTCACTTTTTCGGCCTATCTCATCCCGTTTTCGCTAGAAATAATGCGGGGAAGAGGTTTTATATTTTTTTGAATTTTTTTACTATTTTTTACGGATTTTTCTTTCCAGGGCCGAGTATGAACGGAATTCGGGACTAAAATTTTGTTTTCACTTTTTTACCCTATCTCATCCCGTTTTGGCTAGAAACAATGCCGGGAAGAGGTTTTATAATTTTTTGAATTTTTTTACTATTTTTTTCGAATTTTCTTTCCCTGACCGAGTATGAACGGAATTCGGGACTAAAATTTTGTTTTCACTTTTTCGGCCTATATCATCCCGTTTTGGCTAGAAATAAGGCCGGGAAGCGGTTTTATAATTTTTTGAATTTTTTTACTATTTTTTTCGGAATTTTCTTTCCCGGGCCGAGTATGAACGGAATTCGGGACTAAAATTTTGTTTTCACTTTTTCAGCCTATCTCATCCCGTTTTCGCTAGAAATAATGCTAGGAAGAGGTTTTATATTTTTTTGAATTTTTTTACTATTTTTTTCGGATTTTTCTTTCCTGGGCCGAGTATGAACGGAATTCGGGACTAAAATTTTGTTTTCACTTTTTCGGCCTATCTCATCCCGTTTTCGCTAGAAATAATGCTGGTAAGAGGTTTTATATTTTTTTGAATTTTTTTACTATTTTTTTCGGAATTTTCTTTCCCGGGCCGAGTATGAACGGAATTCGGGACTAAAATTTTGTTTTCACTTTTTCGGTCTATATCATCCCGTTTAGGCTAGAAATAATGCCGGGAAGAGGTTTTATAATTTTTTGAATTTTTTTACTATTTTTTTCGGAATTTTCTTTCCCGGGCCGAGTAGGAACGGAATTCGGGACTAAAATTTTGTTTTCACTTTTTCGGCCTATCTCATCCCGTTTTCGCTAGAAATAATGCTGGTAAGAGGTTTTATATTTTTTTGAATTTTTTTACTATTTTTTTCGGAATTTTCTTTCCCGGGCCGAGTATGAACGGAATTCGGGACTAAAATTTTGTTTTCACTTTTTCGGTCTATATCATCCCGTTTAGGCTAGAAATAATGCCGGGAAGAGGTTTTATAATTTTTTGAATTTTTTTACTATTTTTTTCGGAATTTTCTTTCCCGGGCCGAGTATGAACGGAATTCGGGACTAAAATTTTGTTTTCACTTTTTCGGCCTATCTCATCCCGTTTTCGCTAGAAATAATGCGGGGAAGAGGTTTTATATTTTTTTGAATTTTTTTACTATTTTTTACGGATTTTTCTTTCCAGGGCCGAGTATGAACGGAATTCGGGACTAAAATTTTGTTTTCACTTTTTCGGCCTATCTCATTCCGTTTTCGCTAGAAATAATGCGGGGAAGAGGTTTTATATTTTTTTGAATTTTTTTACTATTTTTTTCGGATTTTTCTTTCCTGGGCCGAGTATGAACGGAATTCGGGACTACAATTTTGTTTTCACTTTTTCGGCCTATCTCATCCCGTTTTCGCTAGAAATAATGCTGGGAAGAGGTTTTATATTTTTTTGAATTTTTTTACTATTTTTTTCGGAATTTTCTTTCCCGGGCCGAGTATGAACGGAATTCGAGACTAAAATTTTGTTTTCACTTTTTCGGCCTATATCATCCCGTTTTGGCTAGAAATAATGCCGGGAAGCGGTTTTATAATTTTTTGAATTTTTTTACTATTTTTTTCGGAATTTTCTTTCCCGGGCCGAGTATGAACGGAATTCGGGACTAAAATTTTGTTTTCACTTTTTTACCCTATCTCATCCCGTTTTGGCTAGAAACAATGCCGGGAAGAGGTTTTATAATTTTTTGAATTTTTTTACTATTTTTTTCGAATTTTCTTTCCCTGACCGAGTATGAACGGAATTCGGGACTAAAATTTTGTTTTCACTTTTTCGGCCTATATCATCCCGTTTAGGCTAGAAATAATGCCGGGAAGAGGTTTTATAATTTTTTGAATTTTTTTACTATTTTTTTCGGAATTTTCTTTCCCGGGCCGAGAATGAACGGAATTCGGGACTAAAATTTTGTTTTCACTTTTTCGGCCTATCTCATCCCGTTTTCGCTAGAAATAATGCGGGGAAGAGGTTTTATATTTTTTTGAATTTTTTTACTATTTTTTCGGAATTTTCTTTCCGAGGCCGAGTATGAACGGAATTCGGGACTACAATTTTGTTTTCACTTTTTCGGCCTATCTCATCCCGTTTTCGCTAGAAATAATGCTGGGAAGAGGTTTTATATTTTTTTGAATTTTTTACTATTTTTTTCGGAATTTTCTTTCCCGGGCCGAGTATGAACGGAATTCGGGACTAAAATTTTGTTTTCACTTTTTCGGTCTATATCATCCCGTTTAGGCTAGAAATAATGCCGGGAAGAGGTTTTATAATTTTTTGAATTTTTTTACTATTTTTTTCAGAATTTTCTTTCCCGGGCCGAGTATGAACGGAATTCGAGACTAAAAATTTTTTTTCACTTTTTCGGTCTATATCATCCTGTTTTGGCTAGAAATAATGCCGGGAAGCGGTTTTATAATTTTTTGAATTTTTTTACTATTTTTTTCGGAATTTTCTTTCCCGGGCCGAGTATGAACGGAATTCGGGACTAAAATTTTGTTTTCACTTTTTCACCCTACCTCATCCCGTTTTGGCTAGAAACAATGCCGGGAAGAGGTTTTATAATTTTTTGAATTTTTTTACTATTTTTTTCGAATTTTCTTTCCCTGACCGAGTATGAACGGAATTCGGGACTAAAATTTTGTTTTCACTTTTTCGGTCTATCTCATCCCGTTTTCGCTAGAAATAATGCTGGTAAGAGGTTTTATATTTTTTTGAATTTTTTTACTATTTTTTTCGGAATTTTCTTTCCCGGGCCGAGTATGAACGGAATTCGGGACTAAAATTTTGTTTTCACTTTTTCGGTCTATATCATCCCGTTTAGGCTAGAAATAATGCCGGGAAGAGGTTTTATAATTTTTTGAATTTTTTTACTATTTTTTTCGGAATTTTCTTTCCCGGGCCGAGTATGAACGGAATTCGGGACTAAAATTTTGTTTTCACTTTTTCGGCCTATCTCATCCCGTTTTCGCTAGAAATAATGCGGGGAAGAGGTTTTATATTTTTTTGAATTTTTTTACTATTTTTTACGGATTTTTCTTTCCTGGGCCGAGTATGAACGGAATTCGGGAGTAAAATTTTGTTTTCACTTTTTCGGCCTATATCATCCCGTTTTGGCTAGAAATAATGCCGGGAAGAGGTTTTATAATTTTTTGAATTTTTTTACTATTTTTTTCAGAATTTTCTTTCCCGGGCCGAGTATGAACGGAATTCGAGACTAAAAATTTTTTTTCACTTTTTCGGTCTATATCATCCTGTTTTGGCTAGAAATAATGCCGGGATGCGGTTTTATAATTTTTTGAATTTTTTTACTATTTTTTCGGAATTTTCTTTCCCGGGCCGAGTATGAACGGAATTCGGGACTAAAATTTTGTTTTCACTTTTTCGGTCTATATCATCCCGTTTAGGCTAGAAATAATGCCGGGAAGAGGTTTTATAATTTTTTGAATTTTTTTACTATTTTTTTCAGAATTTTCTTTCCCGGGCCGAGTATGAACGGAATTCGAGACTAAAAATTTTTTTTCACTTTTTCGGTCTATATCATCCTGTTTTGGCTAGAAATAATGCCGGGAAGCGGTTTTATAATTTTTTGAATTTTTTTACTATTTTTTTCGGAATTTTCTTTCCCGGGCCGAGTATGAACGGAATTCGGGACTAAAATTTTGTTTTCACTTTTTCACCCTACCTCATCCCGTTTTGGCTAGAAACAATGCCGGGAAGAGGTTTTATAATTTTTTGAATTTTTTTACTATTTTTTTCGAATTTTCTTTCCCTGACCGAGTATGAACGGAATTCGGGACTAAAATTTTGTTTTCACTTTTTCGGTCTATCTCATCCCGTTTTCGCTAGAAATAATGCTGGTAAGAGGTTTTATATTTTTTTGAATTTTTTTACTATTTTTTTCGGAATTTTCTTTCCCGGGCCGAGTATGAACGGAATTCGGGACTAAAATTTTGTTTTCACTTTTTCGGTCTATATCATCCCGTTTAGGCTAGAAATAATGCCGGGAAGAGGTTTTATAATTTTTTGAATTTTTTTACTATTTTTTTCGGAATTTTCTTTCCCGGGCCGAGTATGAACGGAATTCGGGACTAAAATTTTGTTTTCACTTTTTCGGCCTATCTCATCCCGTTTTCGCTAGAAATAATGCGGGGAAGAGGTTTTATATTTTTTTGAATTTTTTTACTATTTTTTACGGATTTTTCTTTCCTGGGCCGAGTATGAACGGAATTCGGGAGTAAAATTTTGTTTTCACTTTTTCGGCCTATATCATCCCGTTTTGGCTAGAAATAATGCCGGGAAGAGGTTTTATAATTTTTTGAATTTTTTTACTATTTTTTTCAGAATTTTCTTTCCCGGGCCGAGTATGAACGGAATTCGAGACTAAAAATTTTTTTTCACTTTTTCGGTCTATATCATCCTGTTTTGGCTAGAAATAATGCCGGGATGCGGTTTTATAATTTTTTGAATTTTTTTACTATTTTTTCGGAATTTTCTTTCCCGGGCCGAGTATGAACGGAATTCGGGACTAAAATTTTGTTTTCACTTTTTTACCCTATCTCATCCCGTTTTGGCTAGAAACAATGCCGGGAAGAGGTTTTATAATTTTTTGAATTTTTTTACTATTTTTTTCGAATTTTCTTTCCCTGACCGAGTATGAACGGAATTCGGGACTAAAATTTTGTTTTCACTTTTTCGGCCTATATCATCCCGTTTTGGCTAGAAATAAGGCCGGGAAGCGGTTTTATAATTTTTTGAATTTTTTTACTATTTTTTTCGGAATTTTCTTTCCCGGGCCGAGTATGAACGGAATTCGGGACTAAAATTTTGTTTTCACTTTTTCAGCCTATCTCATCCCGTTTTCGCTAGAAATAATGCTAGGAAGAGGTTTTATATTTTTTTGAATTTTTTTACTATTTTTTTCGGATTTTTCTTTCCTGGGCCGAGTATGAACGGAATTCGGGACTAAAATTTTGTTTTCACTTTTTCGGCCTATCTCATCCCGTTTTCGCTAGAAATAATGCTGGTAAGAGGTTTTATATTTTTTTGAATTTTTTTACTATTTTTTTCGGAATTTTCTTTCCCGGTCCGAGTATGAACGGAATTCGGGACTAAAATTTTGTTTTCACTTTTTCGGTCTATATCATCCCGTTTAGGCTAGAAATAATGCCGGGAAGAGGTTTTATAATTTTTTGAATTTTTTTACTATTTTTTTCGGAATTTTCTTTCCCGGGCCGAGTATGAACGGAATTCGGGACTAAAATTTTGTTTTCACTTTTTCGGCCTATCTCATCCCGTTTTCGCTAGAAATAATGCGGGGAAGAGGTTTTATATTTTTTTGAATTTTTTTACTATTTTTTACGGATTTTTCTTTCCAGGGCCGAGTATGAACGGAATTCGGGACTAAAATTTTGTTTTCACTTTTTCGGCCTATCTCATTCCGTTTTCGCTAGAAATAATGCGGGGAAGAGGTTTTATATTTTTTTGAATTTTTTTACTATTTTTTTCGGATTTTTCTTTCCTGGGCCGAGTATGAACGGAATTCGGGACTACAATTTTGTTTTCACTTTTTCGGCCTATCTCATCCCGTTTTCGCTAGAAATAATGCTGGGAAGAGGTTTTATATTTTTTTGAATTTTTTTACTATTTTTTTCGGAATTTTCTTTCCCGGGCCGAGTATGAACGGAATTCGGGACTAAAATTTTGTTTTCACTTTTTCGGCCTATATCATCCCGTTTTGGCTAGAAATAATGCCGGGAAGCGGTTTTATAATTTTTTGAATTTTTTTACTATTTTTTTCGGAATTTTCTTTCCCGGGCCGAGTATGAACGGAATTCGGGACTAAAATTTTGTTTTCACTTTTTCAGCCTATCTCATCCCGTTTTCGCTAGAAATAATGCTAGGAAGAGGTTTTATATTTTTTTTGAATTTTTTTACTATTTTTTTCGGATTTTTCTTTCCTTGGCCGAGTATGAACGGAATTCGGGACTAAAATTTTGTTTTCACTTTTTCGGTCTATCTCATCCCGTTTTGGCTAGAAATAATGCTGGTAAGAGGTTTTATATTTTTTTGAAATTTTTTACTATTTTTTTCGGAATTTTCTTTCCCGGGCCGAGTATGAACGGAATTCGGGACTAAAATTTTGTTTTCACTTTTTCGGTCTATATCATCCCGTTTTGGCTAGAAATAATGCCGGGAAGAGGTTTTATAATTTTTTGAATTTTTTTACTATTTTTTTCGGAATTTTCTTTCCCGGGCCGAGTATGAACGGAATTCGGGACTAAAATTTTGTTTTCACTTTTTCGGCCTATCTCATCCCGTTTTCGCTAGAAATAATGCGGGGAAGAGGTTTTATATTTTTTTGAATTTTTTTACTATTTTTTACGGATTTTTCTTTCCAGGGCCGAGTATGAACGGAATTCGGGACTAAAATTTTGTTTTCACTTTTTTACCCTATCTCATCCCGTTTTGGCTAGAAACAATGCCGGGAAGAGGTTTTATAATTTTTTGAATTTTTTTACTATTTTTTTCGAATTTTCTTTCCCTGACCGAGTATGAACGGAATTCGGGACTAAAATTTTGTTTTCACTTTTTCGGCCTATATCATCCCGTTTTGGCTAGAAATAAGGCCGGGAAGCGGTTTTATAATTTTTTGAATTTTTTTACTATTTTTTTCGGAATTTTCTTTCCCGGGCCGAGTATGAACGGAATTCGGGACTAAAATTTTGTTTTCACTTTTTCAGCCTATCTCATCCCGTTTTCGCTAGAAATAATGCTAGGAAGAGGTTTTATATTTTTTTGAATTTTTTTACTATTTTTTTCGGATTTTTCTTTCCTGGGCCGAGTATGAACGGAATTCGGGACTAAAATTTTGTTTTCACTTTTTCGGCCTATCTCATCCCGTTTTCGCTAGAAATAATGCTGGTAAGAGGTTTTATATTTTTTTGAATTTTTTTACTATTTTTTTCGGAATTTTCTTTCCCGGGCCGAGTATGAACGGAATTCGGGACTAAAATTTTGTTTTCACTTTTTCGGTCTATATCATCCCGTTTAGGCTAGAAATAATGCCGGGAAGAGGTTTTATAATTTTTTGAATTTTTTTACTATTTTTTTCGGAATTTTCTTTCCCGGGCCGAGTAGGAACGGAATTCGGGACTTAAATTTTGTTTTCACTTTTTCGGCCTATCTCATCCCGTTTTCGCTAGAAATAATGCTGGTAAGAGGTTTTATATTTTTTTGAATTTTTTTACTATTTTTTTCGGAATTTTCTTTCCCGGGCCGAGTATGAACGGAATTCGGGACTAAAATTTTGTTTTCACTTTTTCGGTCTATATCATCCCGTTTAGGCTAGAAATAATGCCGGGAAGAGGTTTTATAATTTTTTGAATTTTTTTACTATTTTTTTCGGAATTTTCTTTCCCGGGCCGAGTATGAACGGAATTCGGGACTAAAATTTTGTTTTCACTTTTTCGGCCTATCTCATCCCGTTTTCGCTAGAAATAATGCGGGGAAGAGGTTTTATATTTTTTTGAATTTTTTTACTATTTTTTACGGATTTTTCTTTCCAGGGCCGAGTATGAACGGAATTCGGGACTAAAATTTTGTTTTCACTTTTTCGGCCTATCTCATTCCGTTTTCGCTAGAAATAATGCGGGGAAGAGGTTTTATATTTTTTTGAATTTTTTTACTATTTTTTTCGGATTTTTCTTTCCTGGGCCGAGTATGAACGGAATTCGGGACTACAATTTTGTTTTCACTTTTTCGGCCTATCTCATCCCGTTTTCGCTAGAAATAATGCTGGGAAGAGGTTTTATATTTTTTTGAATTTTTTTACTATTTTTTTCGGAATTTTCTTTCCCGGGCCGAGTATGAACGGAATTCGGGACTAAAATTTTGTTTTCACTTTTTCGGCCTATATCATCCCGTTTTGGCTAGAAATAATGCCGGGAAGCGGTTTTATAATTTTTTGAATTTTTTTACTATTTTTTTCGGAATTTTCTTTCCCGGGCCGAGTATGAACGGAATTCGGGACTAAAATTTTGTTTTCACTTTTTCAGCCTATCTCATCCCGTTTTCGCTAGAAATAATGCTAGGAAGAGGTTTTATATTTTTTTTGAATTTTTTTACTATTTTTTTCGGATTTTTCTTTCCTTGGCCGAGTATGAACGGAATTCGGGACTAAAATTTTGTTTTCACTTTTTCGGTCTATCTCATCCCGTTTTGGCTAGAAATAATGCTGGTAAGAGGTTTTATATTTTTTTGAATTTTTTTACTATTTTTTTCGGAATTTTCTTTCCCGGGCCGAGTATGAACGGAATTCGGGACTAAAATTTTGTTTTCACTTTTTCGGTCTATATCATCCCGTTTAGGCTAGAA
>JAPQVW010000380.1:17500-30406 GCA_028535905.1 Quercus berberidifolia | reverse complement strand
GTTCTCCATAATATTATGACCCATACCTTTAGCCAACTTAGCTCTTAATACAGGATCGTTCAAGTCAGGTTTTTTTGTTATTGGGGATAGGTGAATTATTATAGATCCATCCCCCGAGGAACCGGACATGATAATTTTTCATCATCCGCTCGAGCACAAATCAAACGAATGCAAGTAATTCTATTCTTACAGGTAAATGCTCAATACCCAAGTAGGCTTACAAAGTTGACCATGATCAAGCGCTTTCTGGGTCGTCTCAGACCTTGCGATTGCCTTTTCTTCCCCAAAAATAAAAAATAAAATATCGAGACTTCTTTTACATACAAAAGATTTACTTGTTACAAATAGGGTCTAGCCCCTGTTCTTCTTTAGATCCCTTGTTTCACTCCGATAGTATTATATATATATAAATCGGGTCAATGCAAAGGAAATGAATGCATTTCCATACTATTAAGCTAAGTAAGTAAAATAGATAAAACATAATCTGGATTATGACGTATCATCTATTCGACTGGATCTTACGGAGCCTGCTTATGCATGACATGAGACATGTCAAGGCTGATCATAGAAAAGATTCTCTTCAAGTAGTGAACCAGCCTATCCTCCATATGGGGCTTACGTAGTAGTTGGAACAAAGACACATTTCGTTGTGAATTCAAACAAATGTGGCAGATAGGCATATATCTGCACGGACTAATCAATAGTTCAAGTCACACACTCCCATAATCCATTTTATCTTCAGAAAATTCACTTCAACCATTAGTGTCAAATAAATAATACAATTTTGCGGGGTTGAAGGAAAAGATCCAAATACATGTTTTATTCTTTTCAATAATCCATATTTATAGCAATGAAATCCTATTGTTCCTACCCTGAGTGAAGTGATAAATGACTGATTACAAATATCTATGATCTATAATACTATTTCTTCTCTATAAAGGACCAGAGATGCCTTGCTTACGTATCATTGGGAAGTGCATTAACATAAATACGCAGTAAGTAGAGGTAATACAAAAGTGTGTAAACTATAAAAACGAGTCAGGGTGGATTGTCCTACACTAGCACTTCCGCGCAATAACTCTACCAAAGGCGATCCTATTACAGGAATAGCTTCCGGTACGCCTGTTACAATTTTGACTGCCCAATAACCAATTTGGTCCCGGGGTAAGGAATAACCAGTCACGCCAAAAGATGCGGTCAATACAGCTAAAACTACACCTGTAACCCAAGTCAATTCACGAGGTTTTTTAAAGCCACCGGTGAGATACACACGAAATACGTGCAGGATCATCATTAGCACCATCCATACTTGCGGACCATCGATGAACTGATCGGATTAACCAACCAAAGTTAGCTTCAGTCATTATATATTGAACGGAAGCAAAAGCCTCAGTAACCGTTGGGCGATAGTAAAAAGTCATAGCAAATCCCCGTAGCTACTTGTACTAAAAAACAAGTAAGTGTTAATCCGCCTAAACAATAAAATATGTTCACATGGGGAGGGACATATTTACTAGTTATATCATCTGCAATCGCCTGAATCTCAAGACGTTCTTCGAACCAATCATATACTTTATTGAGATAGGTAAATCCAGGGAACTCCCCCTCTGAGAACCGTATATGAGAATTCATTTCGTACGGCTCAAACAAAAACCACCCAAATACTGGCTAGAATGGATATGTGTAATAAAAAGTTTGAAACTTATTTATCTTTCCTCCTATGATTCACTCTTTCTTTTTCTCTAAAGATACGAAAGAATAAAAATCTGAAAGCTCTTCTTTGTGGTTATAATGCTAAAAAATATCAAGTTGGCTCATTCGTCTTTATGTTGATTGTTACAGGCCTCTTGAATCCTCTATTTACCTATTTTTTTTTTATTTTCTTTTATTTGTTATTCTTGTTATTCTTATTTGTGTGTAACGCGGTTTTACTTCTGTTTTCTTATTATTGATAGGAATTCTCTTGTTAAGACCCTATGAATCGATTAAAACCTCAGATTCATACTACAACCACGATGATTCAAGAAAACCTTCAAACTAAGTCCAAAAATTCCCTGAGTAAGAATCGTTGGATCATCACTTATTCAATGAATAGATATACTGAATAAAAATTCAAAGAAAGGTTTGTCCCTTAATTAAAATAAGCATAAACGGGAAAAAGAATAAAAATCTGTCGATTTATCACTTCTAACCCCCTTTTTTAACTATTTGGGGGTTAACTCTTTTTTTTGGAGTCCGGCCCGCGAGGTCTTAATATAAAATATGAATCATAGTTAGAATAGTTTGTAATCTATTTCCTATATTCCGCGCGTTCCGGATACTAGAATGAATATCCGACGAGGTAAAACCATCTGTATCAAGATGACAGAACCACTCTCTGTAGTATCCATAGGATCAATTATAACAAGTCACACACTCATATTCCGGAAATACAGAAACAAAGAAATTCCACGGTCGAACTACCCAAAAATAGAATGGGCTAAAAACGACCTAAATGATTCACTTTATAGTGAAAAGCGATTTAGTAGTTCTTGTGAATCTAATTCATTGAAATTCCATCCAGTAAAATGGAAGAATTATAAATCTCCAAAATAATAGATAGGAATACCGCAAATAGAGCCATTGCAATACCCATCAAAGGAGTAGTTCCCCAACCTGGAGCTACTTTACCATATTCCGAATTCAGTGGTTTCAATAAATCCCCTACAATGGTTCGTCTTGGACCAGATCTAGAACTATTCTCAACGGTTTGTGTAGCCATAAATCCTATTTTGTATTCAGTGAGAGCCGTTGACTTTGTATACCATTATATTGTAAATAAATGATCTTAGCATAGATCCATTGTGGTCTTAAAATTATATAATAATGGAAACAGCAACCTTAGTTGCCATCTCTATATCTGGTTTACTTGTAAGTTTTACTGGGTACGCCTTATATACTGCTTTTGGGCAACCCTCTCAACAACTAAGAGATCCATTCGAGGAACACGGAGACTAGTTGAAGTAATGAGCCTCCCAATATTGGGAGGCTCATTACTTCAATCGAGATAATAAAAAATCATTTCATCTTTTTAGTTGGAACTTTAGGTGGTTCCCGAAAAAAGATGGCGAAAAATATTATTCCCAGAGTCGAGACTAAGAGGAATGTATAAACCAATGCTTCCATAGATTCGATTGTGGTTTACAATTATAGCTTCCATGCCTGTTTATTTTGGGTCGTCTCCCGGATAACTAAAGAGAAAGAGTCAAAGAAAGGGCAAAGGCAGCGATTCAAATCAAGATTTATCCGGCTCCCTGTCTATGTTAAATCACAAAAATAAAAGTAAGAAATCAATCTTGTATCAGACTACTTGTCGTCTTGTAGTCGGATCCCCAAGTTTTTGGAATGTTCCAAATTCTACTTGAGCATCCAAATCTGGGTCAATACCGGCAAAAACATCTCGGAACAAGGTTCTAGCGCCATGCCAAATATGTCCGAAGAAGAAGAGCAGAGCAAATGAAGCATGGCCAAAAGTAAACCAACCCCTTGGACTGCTACGAAAAACACCATCGGATTTCAAAGTAGCACGATCTAATTCAAAAATTTCGCCCAATTGAGCGCGTCGAGCATATTTTTTCACAGTAGCAGGATCACTATAACTGACTCCATTCAGTTCGCCACCATAGAACTCCACAGTTACACCTACTTGTTCGACACTATACTTCGACTCTGCCCTTCGAAACGGAACATCGGCTCTAACAATACCGTCTCCGTCTACCAAAACAACCGGAAATGTTTCAAAAAAAGTGGGCATACGACGTACAAAAAGTTCACGCCCTTCCTTATCTCTAAAGATAGGGTGTCCTAACCACCCAACAGCTATTCCATCCCCGTTGTCCATTGAGCCCGCTCTGAATAATCCCCCCTTTGCCGGATTATTACCGATGTAATCATAAAAAGCCAATTTTTCAGGAATTTTAGACCAAGCCTCTGATAAACTTTGATTTTCGGCTATCCCAGCGCTAACTCTTCGATATATTTCTTGCTGGAAGTATCCCTGATCCCATTGATAACGAGTGGGACCAAATAATTCAATCGGGGTAGTTGCTGAACCATACCACATAGTTCCAGCAACAACAAAAGCGGCAAAAAAGACAGCAGCGATACTGCTGGAAAGGACGGTTTCAATATTTCCCATGCGTAATCCTTTGTATAGACGTTGGGGCGGACGGACACTAAGATGGAATAGGCCGGCTAATATGCCCAATGTCCCTGCTGCAATATGATGAGAGGCTATTCCTCCCGGAACAAAAGGATCAAAACCTTCCACACCCCACGCTGGATTTACAGATTGTACCCTTCCGGTTAGTCCATAAGGATCGGACACCCATATTCCAGGACCATACAACCCCGTTACATGAAATGCGCCAAACCCAAAACAAGCCAACCCTGAAAGAAATAAATGAATTCCAAAAATCTTAGGTAAATCTAAAGAAGGTTTTCCTGTACGTTCATCAGAAAATATTTCTAGATCCCAGTACACCCAATGCCAAATAGCTGCCAAAAAGCATAAGCCAGAAAACACAATATGTGCCCCGGCCACACCTTCGTAACTCCAAATACCCGGATTCGTTATAGTACCTCCTGTGATACTCCAACCGCCCCATGAATTGGTTATTCCTAAACGAGTCATGAAGGGTATAACAAACATACCCTGTCTCCACATTGGATCAAGAACGGGGTCAGAGGGATCAAAAACCGCTAGTTCGTATAGAGCCATCGAACCGGCCCAACCAGCAACTAGAGCTGTATGCATTATATGAACAGAAATCAAACGACCCGGATCATTCAATACGACGGTATGAACACGATACCAAGGCAAACCCATGGAAATACCCCTTTAATCAACGAATAATAGACACTATGTAACTTTATTGCATTGTAAAAAGTAAAAAAACTATGCTCTGGACCCACTCTTTCGGTAGATTTTCTCGAGGAAAGAATTAATATTTGTTCTATTCTTTTAGTAATAATAATAATAGATAGTAATAATAGACGAATTCCATTTGTAGGAACAAAAATAAGCAGATCTATTCTATACCCGATAAGTACCAATACGCAATGGTAGAGGGGATTGATCCCACTTTAATTTTCTCTGAGTGAAGACATACCCATTTGTTCATATCATTCCAAAGACCCATTCGTTTCGTAAAAATTTTCCTTTAGTCATAATCATTCGGTTTTCTTTTTTTATGTTATTGTTATGAACTTATTCAATTTATGGATAAACTATGATAAAGGCTAATCTTATTAAGACAATAAACCCGTTGTTACGCTTCCACATCAAAGTAAGATATAGTACTTAATTTTTTTTCTTTCATTTTATGCCTATTGGTGTTCCAAAAGTACCTTTTCGAAGTCCTGGAGAGGAAGATGCATCGTGGGTTGACATATAGTGCGACTTGTCAGATATATTGGGTCACATGGAATTTCCCCATTCTCTCCCCTGATCGAGATATCCCCTCTTTCGCCCCAAAAAGATTGATTGAATTATCAAAAGTTTGGAGCGTGAAATACAATTTAATCCTATTTATTTTTTGTAGGGGTATCAGATTAATATTATCAATTAGAATAATTTATGGTTGGCTCGACTGGACCAAAAAAATGAAGTATCCAGGCTCCGTTTAGAAAAAACCCAATTGGTAATATATCTAAGATTACTACTTTTATAATATTCTATTTATAAACAGGAGCGATCTCAAACTGTTTAATCAATCGAGTAATATAATGAATACATTTAATATAATGAATACATTGAATATTTAGTGGAAGACATGAAATAAATGAAATTGAAAAATAAAAAAAGCCATAGCAAAAAGACGTGGTATTGGGACATTTGCCCTATATGTGCAAATAAAAATCGGGCCTATCTTTACTCGGAGTAGAGCATAAACCTAAAAAAATTGAAAAAGCCCATTCAGGAACAAGAAAATGGCATCGTTATTTGGATTCGATCTCGATGAAACAATACATCAATGAGAAGTTCATTCGATAAGTTTAGTAAATTATTTATATATATATTTTATTTATATATAGGTAAAGTAAACAGGCCAAAACAAATCCTTCTTGAAAAATGGAAGAAAAAAAGCCCTTTGTTAGAAGTTAGAAAGAGCCCCCTATGAAAATAAAAAAGAATGAGGGCTGCAATCTACACATTGATTCTTTTTTTTTTGCGCGATTTTTGGTAAACCGTATGCATCAAAAGGTGCGCGTACGGTTCCTAAGGATACAATTATATCCTAATCAACCGACTTTATCGAGCAAGATTACTTTTTTTAGGCCAAGAGGTTGATAGCGATCTCTCGAATCAAATTATTGGTCTTATGGTATATCTCAGTCTAGAGGATGATAGCAAAGATCTGTATTTGTTTATAAACTCTCCCGGGGGGTGGGTAATACCCGGAGTGGCTATTTATGATACTATGCAATTTGTACAACCAGATGTACAGACAATATGCATGGGATTGGCCGCTTCAATAGGATCTTTTCTTCTGGTCGGAGGAGAAATTACCAAACGTCTAGCATTCCCTCATGCTCGGCGCCAATGAGTTTTGTATTTGAGAGAAAAAAGAAGACTATGCCTTCGCCATATGAAATATGACTATTAAGTAATAATAGCATGGCATTTTGAATTCGATATGAGAAACCTTTTTTTTTTATTTTTGTTTTTTTTTTTTCAAAAATCAATCATTAGATTATATATCGAACGACTAGTATGAGATAAAGGGCATTTCCGATTTTATCTGATTTATCGGAAGCCTATTGCAGCGTCACAAACTTTTTTGTTTTCACACCAGAGGGATAATAACAATATTTATCTTAGGAAAGAATACAAAAAAAAGAAACTTTGGGATTGCTTAATAACAGACTAAATAAATATATAAAGCAACGGAACCATCATAGTATGTTTTAACTACTCCAAAATAAAATGAAGGATGGTTATTGGATTATTTACCGATCGGGGTCTGATAGGCCCTATATTTGAATATTTGAATTTGATTTTATACTTCTTCAATGGAATGGAGGTTATAAAGTAAATTCCATTGTATAGCCGTATGCAATGCGCAAAAGATGCCTGTACGGTTGTTCAATTCTATCTTTTGGTTTTCATATCATTACTCGTTATTTAATTTATTCTCTTTGATTTCTCTTCGAGATAGAAGAACCAGTTATTAGGTTATATAATCAGGGTAATGATCCATCAACCTGCTAGTTCTTTTTATGAGGCACCCGCAGGAGAATTTATCCTGGAAGCGGAAGAAATGATGAAGCTGCGCGAAACCATTACAAGGGTTTATGTACAAAGAACAGGCACACCTCTATGGGTTGTATCCGAAGACATGGAAAGAGACGTTTTTATGTCAGCAACAGAAGCCCAAGCTCATGGAATTGTTGATCATGTAGGGGTAGAATAAAAAATAACAGGGATTTCGCGCAAATACAAATACGCCATTTGAAATTTTATCTTCTTACTGGGTTTGATAGAGTATTCTATTAATTAATTTATTACTATAGAAGTAATTCCTAATCGGCCGGTTAGGATCGATCTAAACCAGCTCATTATGTATACGAGTCAACATGCCAACTATTAAACAACTTATTAGAAAGACGAGACAGCCAATCAGAAATGTTACGAAATCCCCCGCCCTTGGGGGATGCCCTCAGCGACGAGGAACATGTACTAGGGTGTATGTGTGACTCGTTCAGAGCATGGACTGGGGCAAAAGAAAAGAACCCATTTTTCCAGTATCAGTGATCAGTAACAGTAAATAAGATAAAATAAAACGGAAGAACTCCATTCACTATCTAAAAAGTATCTATCATACCCTTCTATTGTGTAATTGTGTATCAAAATTTATGGTTTCTAGTGGTGTAAATCCAATCGTCTCCATTTTCAATTTAAGATGAGAAAGAATTTCCCATTGGTAGCAAATGTTTATCCATTAAGCGGGGGGAATCCCATTTAAAGGCAAGAAAGATTACGCCCTTACTCTTTCAACAACGGACTAAGAGGGTCAGCTACACAGTTAATCTTCATAATTAAATACCGTTACTGTATAAGTGGATCTCGTTGTGAAAGACGGATTACTGAATAATTCATGGGTAGAGCCAAAAAGTGTGAACTGTACAAGTTAACAATAGCATTGATTAAATGAAAGAAAAGAAGGGGCTCCGGTGTATAGAAGGGATCTCGCCGTTTAAGAAGTAACCATAGAAACGATGGAACCCACTATTTTTTTTTTTATTCATTTCTATTTTATATTTACTACTTTTTGTTTTTATTTAATATTAATATGCTTTTTTTAATATCTAGTATCAATATCAATATTATTTCTTATTTCGAGGTAAAATGCCTATAAAAAAAAATAAAAAATCGTGGGCGGGAAGGTTATAGTAGCAAAAGCCGTTGGAGTTTTTATTTTATACATTGGAAGGATCCGTTTTGTTATTAACAAACTAGAAAAGGGGAAGGGAATAACTGAAAGAAAAGAAATCAATTAGTTATTTATCAAAGTTTCATTTATTCAATGACCAGAATTAAACGAGGATGTATAGCTCGGAGACGTAGAACAAAAATTCGTTTATTTGCATCAAGCTTTCGAGGGGCTCATTCAAGACTTACTCGAACTATTACTCAACAGAAAATAAGAGCTTTGTTTTCGGCTTATCGGGATAGAGGTAGGCAAAAGAGATATTTTCGCCGTTTGTGGATCACTCGGATAAATGCAGCAATTCGAGGGAATTTAGTATACTATAGTTATAATATTTTCATACACAATCTGTACAAGAAGCAGTTGCTTCTTAATCGTAAAATACTTGCGCAAATAGCTATATTAAATAGAAATTGTCTTTCTATGATTTCCACTGAGATTATAAAATAAGTAGATTGGAAGGACTCCATAGGAATGTTTTCAATTTTAATGGAGTGCGCTGTAAAATTAACTCCGGGAAGGTAGAATAGAAATTAGTATGATAAAATATAATCAAATAATATGATAAAGTCGTCAAAATGAACAAACAAGACGTTCAATAAAAAAAGATTTATTCTTTTTCCCCGATCCTTTTTTTCTTATGACACGACACTCACATCTTAATTCGCGAATTTTTCGAACAAAACATCAATCCGCCTTTGAGTTCGTATTGGAATTTTGATTCAAGTGAAGAGTAAGCCTATCCCCCTTTTTGATTCTAAGACCCGCAGTTCTAGCAGCCGACTCACCTCTTTCAAATTGTTTCTCATTATTAAGAAAGGGTAACAAAGATAAAATACGAGCTTGCTTGATAGCAATAGTAATTAATCGTTGTTGTTTTAAGTTTAATCTATTCACCCGTCTAGATAATATCTTTCCTTGTTCACTAATAAATCGACTAATTAAACTCATGTTTCTATAATCAATTCGATCCCCCGACCCAATCGGGGGCAAACGCCTACGAAAAGATCGCTTGGATTTAAAATAGAGTCGCTTGGATTTATCCATGATTTGTTTATTCCTTATCCCGAAAATCCTAATTTTGTCGGGGATTTCTTTTTGGTTTGTTTATCTTTAAATATATGTTATATATAATATATGGTATATGACATTTTTCATCTTCCTTGGAAGGATGACATACAATACATACGTGTAATCGGTTCCATCTATTTCTTTATCTCCCCATGAATTGTATATTTGTAACAAAAGGGACAGAATTTTCTCAATTCCAATCGACTAGGCGTATTGTGTCGATTCTTTTGAGTAATATATCTGGAAATACCAACCCTCTTTGATTCCTTATTAGCATCATTTCGAACAGCACAATTGGTACATTCCAAAATAACTGTTACTCGAACATCTTTCCCCTTGGCCATGAACCCCCTTTGTATTTTTGATTCACTCAACTATTCTATTTTGCGATCCAAAGAGAAAAAAGGAACGAAAAAAAAAAATCGAAGTTGCTAACTCGAAATAAAATTATGAAAAATTTCGTTGCAATCAAGATAGTAATAATAAGTAATACAATGATTTCTAACTACATTTCTAATCCCAATATAGCGTTTCGTCTTTCATTTAAGTATTTTGTATGATTTTGTTGACCTATCCATCAATTTCCATTTCCGTTCTCATTCTCTTTTTAATTATTTTAATTTAAATAATTTAAATTAAAAATTTTATTTTAATTCGAGCCTCGGGCCTGAGGCCCGAGTTCCGAGTTTCACTGAATTTGAATCCACTTTTATTCTTTCTCTTTTCGAACTTATTCGAATTTTAAAAATTCTAAAATTAAAAGATGGGAAGGGGAGGAGGATTAGTCACAGAGATTTTATTAAATCCCTAATCTTCTTCACCACTTCCCATGTTACTAACTAGAATGAAAAAAAGGGGAATATCAGCGCATCCGGAAATAAACGATTGATCTCTATCAATAGACCTGCTAAAAACCCGAACCATATAGTACTTACTACCGGCGCCACGGAGAGATATGTTTTTAGATCTCGCATTTTATTTGAAATCCTCCTTCTTTATTGGAATTTGTAATACATATATGATCAGACATATATGGAGTTAATGATCGCTTGTATTTGTCCGCGGAATCCCTAATTCAAATTGAAATGTACAACGATTCAGTAGAATATTCCTTTTCTTAAAAAAAACGTGCCCTTTTCTGTACCAGCATTTCCCCAAAATATTCATTTTTTTTTACAGCGGGTTTCATTATACGTAACGCATATAAGTAGTTTATTATAATTAATTAATAATTAATTATATGTTCTATGATATGAGATCAAAAAGAAGAAATGACAAGATAATTTTTGTATAGAAATGGAGTAAATAAAGATGTGGAAAACAATACGGGTATTCTCTACAATGACACTGTAACCCAATTGAAAGGGATGTAGCGCAGCTTGGTAGCGCGTTTGTTTTGGGTACAAAATGTCACGGGTTCAAATCCTGTCATCCCTACCTATTCTATTACTTATCTTATGAGCAGGAATCGTAACGAGGGATCAATTGAAATCGATTAAATTGGGCATCCATAACATGATCAATCTTTCATTTGACTCTATTCTACTATAGAATAGGATACGCATGCAAAAATATAATATATTAGGGTTACTTACAAAATATTTAGTGTGATAATAAAGCGCTCTTAGTTCAGTTCGGTAGAACGCGGGTCTCCAAAACCCGATGTCGTAGGTTCAAATCCTACAGAGCGTGATCCCATTCTTGTTATTCTTAGGTCGAAAATTACACTGAAATGAAATAATTGAACAGCAATTTCAATTTGCCCCCTGCCCTATGTATTAAAATTAATAAAGCAAGTAGGGGTCAATCAAAAAAAGAGCTATTAATTAATTAAAGGTCCAACTGATCACCGCGTCTGTATTGTAAATATGCGGTTACAAATAATCCAGCCAAAGTAATAGGAATTAGACCTAAGACAATTCCAAATAGAAAAACTTCAATCATTTCAATTTGTTTGAAAGAGGAAAAGGAGAGGTAATATCTATTCTTAACTATTAATTCATATTGCCCATGAATCTCAATGACCAAAAATTGGAAATTGACACGGTAAGAAACTTAAGAAACTATAGAATATATGGAATAACACAGAAAGATTTCGTTTTTTTATGAATCGTTTGTTCAATTAATTTCAAATAAGTCGTATCTTGTTCAACCCGATAAATAGAGCTGAGGTTATAGTTAAAACCGCTAGTAGAAAACCGAAATAACTAGTTATAGTAAGCATAAAGAGGCTAAATGAAATATGGTCTTTTTATACATATGTTTAGAAAGCACTTCCCTAAATTCAAATTTTTGAAAGATACAAACAAGAATAAGCAAAAAGACCAATTCCACTTATTCTTTCAATTGAAAGTTTTTGATTCATCAATCCTTCTAAACAGTAATAAAAAAAAATGGGAGTGACATAGGTAAGAAATCAATTCATCATCTGTGATATCTGAGCATCCCCTAATTCCCAATCAACAGATTCATCTTAAAAACTAATATAGATTCATCTTAAAAACTAATATTCTTATACTAATATTATATATTATAATTAATAATCAAAATTAGAAATAATAAAAAACTCTGTTGTGTAACTTCATTCAAAAAATGAAATTGAATCGCTTTAAAATTAAAATTGGAAAATCATTTCTATTTTAATTTTGATCTTTTTTTTATTATTGTATCGAATACATTGTGTATTTTCGAACAAAGAATGACCTTAGATTATACTAGAATCTCCCTTTTTTTACTTTAACTTTACTTTATTACTTTCCCTTTTCTTTTTTACTTTAATTTGATTTGACCTCATTAGATTCAGTAGTGGGTTCATTCTCATAATATCTCTAATGAGAAGAAAAAGAGTTTCGCATGATCTAATCGTGCGAAACTTATACATTTTTTCTTTACATATCTTAAATTAGAGAGCCCCCCGCCCTTTTATAATTATAATTCGATCAAGAACGGCCTTTTGGTTCTAATACAACAATGCGTGCATCGCGAATATTGATTATTTTCTTCTTTGTTCTCTTTCTTTCGTCGAAAACTATCGGCTAGTCTTACTTCTTACTGGACAACTAACCAATTCCTTAAAAATGAAAAAAAAAAGGGGGGGGGGGGAGGTTCCAACAAAAAACATCTTCTACAAACACAAAAAGAAAGAATATTTTTATATTTTGGATCTAATTGAATTGTAGGTGTAGGAGAATGGAATATGATAATCCCACTCGCGAATTATTTGAAAGCAACCCGTTGTATTCACATTTTATCTGATCTTCAGTTTCTAATCCGAAGCCGATAATGGAGAGAACCCTTATACTACTACAGGAATTTGAAAATTTTTTTATTGAATAGTATAGAATACTACATCGACAGGCAACAA
>JAPQVW010000380.1:7500-15000 GCA_028535905.1 Quercus berberidifolia | reverse complement strand
GGAAAGGTGATTTCGCTATATTTCTGACCAGGAACAGGACCTATCACAAGAATATTTTTTTTAGTCGGGCGGTAGTTCTGAAAAGACAGATTGCCTATCTTTTCTTTAATCTCGGGCGAAATACGATCGGGGGGGGCTAATTCAAACCCTTCAGGTAAAATAAGAACAGCCCCCACATTCAAAGCCCCCTTTTTACCATTAGCAAGAACTTGTTTTAATTGCATATCATAAGGAATTCGAACAACCGCTTCAAATACAGTATCCGGAAGTACCGCCTGTGGAACCTCAATATCCACGGGTTTATTAGCTAAATGGCAATTGGCACATACAATACGGCCGGTCGCTTCGCGTGGATTTTCATAACCCTGCTGTGCAAAAATGGGATAGGCATTTGAAATGGGTGCCCCAGTTATTATATATATCATGAGCGATACGGAAATGGATCGAGTAATCTCTTCCTTTATCCAAGAAAAAAGGGTATTTCTAGTTTGCATGGTCCAATCATTGGTATCGAAAATTTATACAATAAAATTAGGTAGGTTCTTAGTCTAGTATAGTTCCCTATCTATGATTCTGCTATGTACTAAAAGAATTTTATTGTAATGGAATAGAATATAGGAGGAATCGAATCCCTTGTATGAGTAAAAAGAATAAGTACAGTTTTGAATGTTTTGCTTATGTACAAAGTAACAACCAACCATTCTAATTGGATCAGTGAATCATTTTTCAGTCATTCATTGAATGATAAATCACTACAAGTGAGGGAGATACACGATTTAAATAACGGAAAATCAAATATTTTAAAATTGTATCTAGAATGACCGGAAAGGTAGAAACAAGACCGGATATAATTTGATCATTATGAGCAAATCCAAAATCTTTGTAGACAGATCCAATCATTAGTTCCCAACCGTGGGGCGAATGGAATCCTATACATAAATCAGTTACTAAAAGAATGGAAAAGGCTTTGATTGTGTCGCTTAAGTTATATAGAAATTCTTGAACCCAATAGTTAAGAATAACAAGTTCTTCATTACCTAGCATAGAATAACCACTTAGAATAACGAAACAGATCATATTTGTCGAGAAGTGCAAAATCGTATGGATACAATCTTCATTGTGCATCTTGATCAATTGGATCGTTTCGTTGTAGATTCCGATACGAAGCTTTTCTAGATGTGTTCCCGGGTATTCCTTTATCATTTCGTCCAAGAGTAAGAGTTCCTCTAATTCTATGAATTTTTTTAGAATACTCTTTTCTTGAATATCATTCAAAAAAATTTCGGATTGCCTAGTATCCCACCAATTAGTAACCCAAGATTCCAGACTTTTAGTAAATGAGAGAGAGATCCACCAGGGCAAAAATACTATAGATGCAAGATATAGAAGGGGAATGAATGCTTTCTTTTTTGCCATTTTTTCGTCTTTGAATTTTTAATGAACTCACCCCATTCGTTGACGCTATACGATACTAACTAATATTCCTATCAAGGATCAGTTCTATTACAAGTTATCGAGCCCACGAATCTATTCCCCGCTTTTTTTGTGTATGATTCAGCGGTTAGTACTTGAATTTATAAATAATACAGAAATGGAATAAAAAAGAATCCACTTCGAATTTTAGCAAGTGATTGTTTCCAAATCTATCACTTGCTAAAATTCGAAGAGAGTGACCCCTTTCAATAAAGAAATGCATGAAAGAGCCCCTTCAAGTAACAAATATTATTCAGATTTTGAAACGAAAGAACTCTCTTTCTATCAAAATATCCAATTTTTTGAAAAAAAAAAAACGACGCATAGTCCGGGAATAATTGAGAGAATTTTCTGAAGAATATTGTGATTCTGATAAAAAAAATGACTACCAAAACAAGACAAAAAAGCTATCGTTATAAGCATCCCAATCGTTTGGTAATTAAGAAGTACAAAAAGGGATAAAAAGAAAGATTGATTGACAAAACAAAAAAAAAGAGAATCTACAAGATATAATCTCTCTATTGAAAATAAAAAAAGCATTCATTCTTTTCATTTCAGTTTCAATTCATTTTTGAAAATACTTCAATTGGTACACGCAAGAAATAAGCCAATTCAGCAGCTTTTTGCTCAAGTTCTCGTGGAGTCAAATTCTCATCAGTACGAGTCAAAGGAATAGCGCCATGGCCCCCGATTTCCATATAAAGGACACGACGAGCATAAATACCCTCTTTCACTTCTATTCTGATGGACTGTACGTCTTTCATAAAGAATTGGAGGAAGATGCGACGATTTTTTCCAGGAAATCCCCAACGAAAAATACACACTATTCCTTCTTTTCTATCGAACCGATCATAACCACTACCTACATTCCACGAAATTGTGCACCACAAATAAGAGCTAATAAAGAGACCCGCAATTCCGTAGAAAGACATCACGATCCCCTGTGGAAAAAAAATGATTTGCGTAGGCGGAAATAAAGATATCAAATTTCTACCAAGATAACTGGAAATTCCAACTAATAAAAACCCTAATGAACCTAAAAAAAGGATAAAGGCCCAGCAGAAATTACTTGTTTTTCGAGACCCTGCTATAAGTTCTATCCATATATGTTCTGATCGCCAATTCATACTAGATCTAGTTGCATTTTATTGAAATTGAGAGAATAACCCAAATTAATTTGACTTTTTGTGTGTGTTTCCGAAATAACTCTCATCAACTAGCACTATTCTGATGTGAACTTTTATTTTAGGAGTAATTCATCGAATTGGTTAGATATAAAATAATAATATCCATTTCGTATGATTTCCTATAGATATCCACATACATATAGATATATTCACTTTACATTTAAGGCATTCGCCCCGATCCCGATTTGATTTCGTTGCAAATAGCTATAATTTATTTACTCATATATCATGTTTACACACGAATAACAATAATAGTTTCTTTATGTTCGGGGGAACCCACATCACATATTTTATTCTAAGAAATAGATATCTGTGTTATGGTCTAAGTCTAAATCTTGAAAAAAAAAAAAAAACAAAATAGATGAGATTTAGCCCCATCATATCGATATCTAAAAAATCTTGTTTTTTTGAATATGAAGAGATAAAGAAGCCATCGCAATTGCCGGCAATATTAGGCCCACGAAAGGCACAAAAAAAGAGGGTAAATTTGTCATAAAATGGATACCTGGATTTACTATTTTTACCTGTTATTGTTATATTGTTATTTATATTGTTATAAAGGTATCTTAGAATCATTATTTCTAATTCATATAGAATTATACTAAGCATATCTAAGTGAGTATATGTGATATAATAAAAAATATATAAATATAATAAAATAAGTGCAAGGAATGTCGAACTAAATAAATATAATTTTTCATCTTTCTACATGAAATATATATATGATAATCGCCTTTTTTATTATCTTGTTTTTGTCTTATAATTTGAATTTCATAAAATGGAATAAAATAAAGAAAGAGTTTCTTACAACTTCCTGAAAAATTTGTTACAATCCGATCCGGGAATAGGGAGTCTTAGTAAAACTGGGGATTCTAAAAAAATATTGAAAGATGCAAGATTCTGTACTTTTCACTTTTAAATTTTCTATATTTGAATTATATACACATAAGAAGAGAACGTGAAATTCGCTTTATTCTCCTTGCCTAATTTTCATTTAGCGGAAGAAGAAATGCATTCTTTTTTTTTGATAGAGGTTTTTACTGATTAGTAATCGGGAATGTCGGTAAAAAAAAAATGATCCGCATAATTATTTTTACAATTAAATCTTATGTTATCAAATGCTACCAAGCCAAAATCCATTCTACGGATTTTGGCTTTGATTTCTATAAACTAAATAACTACTCGTTTTATAAAAAAAAAATAATAATTTATATTTTGATTAATTAATATATTTTTTTTATTTTTATTAAGGATCCACTTGATTGAATTTTGATTCAGAGAAAAGAAAGCGTGGAGCTGAAATAACTCACTCAGAACGTCTTTTAAAAGATTACGTGGTACGATTAGGTCGAATTGGCCCTTATGGAATAAATATTCAGCCGTTTGTGAGCCCTCAGGTACTGTCGTATTCAATGTTTGTTCAATTACTCTTTTACCCGCAAATGCAATGTAGGCATTGGGTTCGGCAATAATGATATCGCCCAACATACCAAAACTGGCTGTCACCCCACCAGTAGTAGGAGATGTAAGGATTGATACATAGAATAACTTTTTCTTTGATTGATAATCATATAAAGCGGAAGCTATTTTAGCCATTTGCATCAAGCTCAAACTTCCTTCTTGCATGCGTGCTCCTCCGGAAGCACACACTAGAATAAGAGGCAAAAACCGATTGGTAGCATATTCGATCAAACGAGTGATCTTCTCGCCAACTACGGAGCCCATACTACCCCCCATAAACTGAAAATCCATAACCCCAATTGCTATGGGAATACCGTTTAGTTGACCTGTGCCTGTTTGAACAGCCTCAGTTAATCCTGTTTTTCTTTGATAAGAATCAATACGATCTTTGTAAGATTCCTCTTCCAACGGAAATTCAATGGTATCCACAGAGACCATATCTTCATCCATAGGAACCCAAGTACCTGGATCAATCAAAAGTTCTATTCTATCTGAACTACTCATTTTCAAATGATGTCCACAGTGTTCGCAAATATTCATTTTTGATTTCAAAAATTTCTTATAATTTAATCCATAACAATTTTCGCATTGAACCCATAAATGCCTATATTTTTGAGTAAAATCTAGATCATTAGAATTTTCCGTTTCCGTTAT
Organism: Quercus berberidifolia; assembly: GCA_028535905.1. Classification (NCBI taxonomy): domain Eukaryota; kingdom Viridiplantae; phylum Streptophyta; class Magnoliopsida; order Fagales; family Fagaceae; genus Quercus; species Quercus berberidifolia. The sequence continues at coordinate 10,225 of JAPQVW010000380.1, read as the reverse complement.
AGTTAACTCACTACCAGCCGGACTCGTTTTTATACTTGAACTCTGGGTTTCACTACTATTTCTGCTTTCATCAAAAATGTAACTAGAAATGTAATTGTCATTGTAATTGACAATACCACTTAAAATGTAACTATCAATACAAATTTGAGAACGAAAATAGCTGTCAATACAGCTAGTAATGTGTTTATTCCAACTATATTTAGTATCATATATGTAAGGATCATAGTGGGGATCATCACTATTAGATACACTATTTAGATAACAAAAATTCCGAGAATTAGAAAAAGAGCTTTCTAGTTCACTTAGAAAAGAATGAGCATTGTCAATCTCAAAAATTTGATTTTCAATATCAAAACATATGAAATAACTGTCCCTATTATTATCCCTAACTAAAAAAGTATCATCAGGTACGAAATTATGAATGTCTCTAACGCCGACTAAATGATCAACATTACTGTAACTAGAATTGTCACTATCGCTCCCACTAAGAGTGTTTTTATCTATATCATTTCTAATCGGGTCTTCACTTACACTGGTATTTTCAATAGAACCAAGGCTGCCCATTGATTTACTTAGCCCATACCCGTATTCTAACTCCTTTTTTTTGGACAACATCGAGTTGAACCACCCTTTTTCCATAAAGCCTTGTTGCACATATTTACATGAAAAATACAATAGATGAATAGTCATTCGATAAAAAATCATTTGAATATTTCATTTACTATCCTAATACGCATCCAAATACAATCACTAGGGTTCTATTAACAAAAAAAACAAGTAGGTGTTGTTTAATTATTTCAATTATTTCTTTTTTCGATTTGAAATAGCTAGTGATCCCCCCGCGTGTGTTGTATCAAATTCAAATCGAAAAAAGAAATAATTGTTCTATCCTATGAATATAAAGAAAGAACGTTTTTCGTAAAATCTCGTCTACTAATAAGGTTCTAGTCCAACACAGAACGAAAGGGACAATATACGGGATGGGTAGAAGAAGCTCTCATATATGACTCGATCCATGATCGGAAACTACGGGATATAAAAGAAGATACCAACCAACCCTTAGGATCCATAGAATTAATTGTGGACCTAACACAACAATAGAAACGCTTAAGTTGTTTCGTTTTATATATATATTTATTTAAGATCTTGTATACGTATATCTAGATAAGTATGTATCTGTAAAATAGATACAATAGTATCTTTGTTTTGTATTCGGCTCAATCCTTTTTTTAGTAAAAGATTGGGCCGAGTTTAATTACAATTCAATTAAGAGAACGAGCGGTAATTACTGGATTACAAAGTATCCATTGCTGGGAATTCAAATTTGATCTCTTTCCATACTTCACAAGCAGCAGCTAGCTCAGGACTCCATTTAGCAGCCTCACGGATAATTTCATTACCCTCACGAGCAAGATCACGTCCCTCATTACGAGCTTGTACACATGCTTCTAGAGCTACTCGATTAGCTACGGCACCAGGTGCATTTCCCCAAGGGTGCCCCAAAGTTCCTCCGCCAAATTGTAGTACGGAATCATCTCCAAAGATTTCGGTCAGAGCAGGCATATGCCAAACGTGAATACCCCCCGAAGCCACGGGCAGAACACCTGGTAAAGAGACCCAATCTTGAGTGAAATAAATACCGCGGCTTCGATCTTTTTCAATATAATCATCACGTAGTAAATCAACAAAGCCTAAAGTGATTTCTCTTTCCCCTTCAAGTTTACCTACTACGGTACCGGCATGAATATGATCTCCACCAGACATACGTAATGCTTTAGCTAGTACACGAAAGTGTATACCATGATTCTTCTGGCGATCAATAACTGCATGCATTGCACGATGGATGTGAAGAAGTAGACCATTATCTCGGCAATAATGAGCCAAGCTAGTATTTGCAGTGAACCCCCCGGTTAAGTAGTCATGCATTACGATAGGAACTCCCAGTTCTCTGGCAAATACAGCCCTTTTGATCATTTCTTCGCATGTACCTGCAGTAGCATTCAAGTAATGCCCTTTGATTTCACCTGTTTCAGCCTGCGCTTTAAAAATTGCTTCGGCACAAAATAGGAAACGGTCTCTCCAACGCATAAATGGTTGGGAATTAACGTTCTCATCATCTTTGGTAAAATCAAGCCCACCGCGGAGACATTCATAAACTGCTCTACCGTAATTCTTAGCGGATAATCCCAATTTAGGTTTAATAGTACATCCTAATAGGGGGCGGCCATACTTGTTTAATTTATCCCTCTCAACTTGGATGCCATGAGGCGGACCTTGGAAAGTTTTAGAATAAGAAGTAGGGATTCGCAAATCCTCCAGACGTAGAGCGCGCAGGGCCTTGAATCCAAATACATTACCCACAATGGAAGTAAACATGTTAGTAACAGAACCTTCTTCAAAGAGGTCTAAGGGGTAAGCTACATAAGCAATAAATTGATTTTCTTCTCCAGCAACCGGCTCGATGTGGTAGCATCGTCCTTTGTAACGATCAAGACTGGTAAGCCCGTCAGTCCACACAGTTGTCCATGTCCCAGTGGAAGATTCAGCAGCTACCGCGGCCCCTGCTTCCTCGGGCGGAACTCCAGGTTGAGGAGTTACTCGGAAGGCTGCCAAGATATCAGTATCTTTGGTTTGATAGTCAGGAGTATAATAAGTCAATTTATAATCTTTAACACCAGCTTTGAATCCAACACTTGCTTTAGTCTCTGTTTGTGGTGACATAAGT
>JAPQVW010000380.1:0-2500 GCA_028535905.1 Quercus berberidifolia | reverse complement strand
ACAGTAACAATGAAAATGGCTCCTTCTTTAGTGAGATTATATGAACAAATGCCTGAACCAAAATATGTTATTGCTATGGGAGCATGTACAATTACAGGGGGTATGTTCAGTACCGATTCTTATACTACTGTTCGGGGGGTCGATAAGCTAATTCCTGTAGATGTCTATTTGCCAGGTTGTCCACCTAAACGGAGGCAGTTATAGATGCTATAACAAAACTTCGTAAAAAACTATCTCGAGAAATCTATGAAGATCGAATTAGGTCTCAACAGGGGAGTCGGTGTTTTACTATCAACCACAAGTTTTATATTGGACGAAGTACTCATACTGGAAATTATGATCGAGGATTACTCGATCAACCACCATCTACATCGATTTCGGAGATCCCTCTTGAAATATTTTTCAAATACAACAAGAGTTCAGTATCTTCCCCCGAATTAGTGAATTAGGCAGGATTTTTTTTTTTTTTCACATTTTTTTACATAATAACAAACAATAATTTTCATAAATTTCATCGTAAATGTGAAATACTTAACTTATAGAGACAAATAGAAGTTTTATACAAATCAAAATGTGGGAGAGATAAAAAAGATGCAAGGTCGTTTGTCTGCTTGGCTAGCCAAACATGGGTTAGTTCATAGATCTTTGGGCTTCGACTACCAAGGAATAGAGACTTTACAAATAAAGCCTGGGGATTGGCATTCCATTGCTGTCATTTTATATGTATATGGTTACAATTATTTACGTTCCCAATGTGCCTATGATGTAGCACCGGGCGGACTGTTAGCTAGTGTGTATCATCTTACGAGAATAGCTTATGGTATAGATCAACCAGAAGAGGTATGTATAAAAGTATTTGCCCCAAGGTGGAATCCTAGAATTCCGTCTGTTTTCTGGGTTTGGAAAAGTGCGGATTTTCAAGAAAGGGAATCTTATGATATGTTGGGAATCTTTTATGATAATCATCCACGTCTGAAACGTATCTTAATGCCCGAAAGTTGGATAGGGTGGCCCTTACGTAAGGATTATATTGCCCCGAATTTTTATGAAATACAGGATGCTCATTAAATATAAATAATAAAATTAAATATAAAAAATAAGAAACTAATTTTCACTTCTACAACTCCAGGTATTCAAATAATGTTTGTACGTTCTCTTATAGACCAAAGAGCGTAATGGAAGTCTCATTCGCATTCTATTCTAAATGGGCTAAATAAAACGAAATAAAATATAAATCAAATACAAATAAATAATACAAAATAAATAGAATAAAAAAAAAATTGTTTCTATTCAAATAAATATATATATAATATATAAAATAGAAACAATAAAAAATAGAAATAAAAAGGATAAATAAAAAAAAAAAACAAGACAATTAAAAAAATACAATTAGTATTAGGATGACCTAAAAGAGTTTCGCATCATGAACTATGTACCACGCACAAAACTTAAATGAGTTCGACAAAGTCACATAGGAGGAAATGAAGAAATAGAATATGAAAAGAAAAGACAACGAAATGAGAGGAGGGCTTGGATTTTATTTGTACTGTATCTGAAATGAATCTTGGTTATTCCACCTTTCAACTCCGCGAGACTATACCTTTGAGTCTTTCAACCAATTAATTTAACCTTTCTATTTTAATATGTATGAAGTATTAACTATCTAAAGTATTAACATTGTTTTTGAACGGTAAGAGACACCGTATGAACAAATAAAAAAGAAAAGGAAGTCAAATCTCATTTTTTTTTATTTTACAGATTTTATAGACATACTCTTTACTCATCTATTCTATAATTCTAGAAAGGGTATATTCTCAGACACCTAGATAGATAAGTATCTATCATGATATAGACTAGTAATGAATATGTATGTTGACCCATATCAATTCATTTGTAAAACGGATACTCATACAAATAAATCATGTGCCAGGAACCAGATTTGAACTGGTGACACGAGGATTTTCAGTCCTCTGCTCTACCAGCTGAGCTATCCCGACCATTATCCGTGCATCGTCCTTATTTTAATAGATAACTTGAGTTTATGTCAATTAAAAAGACAAAAAAAGTCTTACTTTATCCAGACCCTGTAATTTCTTGGATCTTCAAAAAGAAAACTTTATAAGTTTTAATACAGTACAAGAAATGATATGTATTGTTAATCATTCAAATTGGAAGTGGGGATACCTTCCTCAAGATGTTCATTTGTACGCGTATCATATATATCACAAATATTGTAATAAGAAAAAAAAATTTCCAATCAGATCCATTTGTAAAAGAGTAGAATGATTGAAAAACATAACGAATTTTAAACCGCTAACGAAACGAAAAGAGCGGATCGGATAAATAATTGGGGAATCAAACGGGCCTTTTTGGGGATAGAGGGACTCGAACCCTCACGATTTCTAAAGTCGACGGATTTTCCTCTTCCTATAAATTTCATTCTTGTCGGTATTGACGTGTGGAATGGGACTCTATCTTTATTCTCGTACGATAAATTTTA
>JAPQVW010000038.1:120000-122778 GCA_028535905.1 Quercus berberidifolia | reverse complement strand
AGAGCAGCGAGCAGAGCCCGCGTCGGCCTTTTATCTAATAAATGCATCCCTTCCAGAAGTCGGGGTTTGTTGCACGTATTAGCTCTAGAATTACTACGGTTATCCGAGTAGCAGGTACCATCAAACAAACTATAACTGATTTAATGAGCCATTCGCAGTTTCACAGTCTGAATTAGTTCATACTTACACATGCATGGCTTAATCTTTGAGACAAGCATATGACTACTGGCAGGATCAACCAGGTAGCATTCCTCGTCGATGCCGGCGTCGCCCGGAGGCCCTAGCTCGCCCGAGGGCAAGGAAAGGCACGGACGAGCACGGCGATCGTGCGGGGCAGAGCGATGACGCTCGCTTGGTACGTTGGCAAAGGGGGCCAAAGGCCCTAAACCCACATGGTGTTCTGCATCCGAGGCCACGAGCACGCCCACATGGTCCACATCGGCAACGCGGAGGCCGCGAGGCACGCGTGGGACACGAGGACGGCTTCGAGGTCCTGCCGACGCCCCACGAGGAGCGTCGACTAGGAACGAATCAACTAGAGGGACGAGTGCCTTCGAGGCAGGTATGCAACACAGGGACCCGAATTGCGTCCGAGCGACGCTCGGAACAACGTTGATTGGGAGCACGCCGAACAGTTCGATGCGCGAGCACGGAGCCTGCCAAGCCATGCAACCCTGCCACCACTCACACGCTATCACGTACACTAGACCGCAACACCACCAAACGTACCCCACAACGACACGCCGCAAGGCCTGCCGTGCATGAGGAAGCATCGAGTGGCGCCGAGTCCGCACCGCTGGGCGTGAAGGACAACACTACTAAGCCACGTGCCTGCAAGGATGGGTCGTCGCCACGCAGAGGCCCGATGGTCGCCGTGGGACTTGCTTCGCGCAGCAATGGGTGAAACGAACACCGTCCGCTTTGCGAGAGCGTGCCCAAGCTATACCAAGCTTGCATGGCTCACCAACCACACACAGGAACTACAAGGGACATCGAGGGACATCGAGGGACACTGCTGCTGCTGCCGTCGCCGTCGTCGCCGCCGCTACCACGCAACCGCGTAGTAAGAAAGACACACACAAGCCCGATAGTCGCATGGAACTTGCTTCGCGTAGCAATGGGTGAAACTAACACCGTCCGCGTTGCGATAGCGTGACCAAGCTAAACCAAGAATGCATGCATCCCCCCACCACGCGGCTACTGAGACCATCGACCCCCCGCCACTGGGCACGGGTGGGTGTGGCCTCGAGGAAAAGTGGCACCAGAGAAAGCTTTCACAATGCGTTTGATCATCACCTTAGGCTTGCTCTGCGTGGCAATGGGTGAAACTAACACCGTCCGCCTTGCAAGAGCGCGCCGCAGCTATACCACGTACACGTGAAATGCCAACCTGGGTCCACCCCGGCGATGCATTTAGGGCCCACCTCGCGCCATGGAGCACGCGGGGTTGGGTGCCTGAGGGCTCGTCATGAGCATGCCTACCCGTGGCCAAGCTCAAGAGGGGTCGCCCCTGTGCATCGCCGAATACCTCCTCCCCCCTAAAGAGCCCTTAGGAAAAAATCCGCTCTGGCACGAGGAAACATTGATTTATTGAGGAGGAATAATGGGTCATTTTCGGAGCAATTCTTGGAGTCTTGCCCTGATTTTTTGCACACATGCTAAGAAAAATCCAACCTTCAACCTGTCAAAATATGGAGGCCAGATTCAACATATTTTATTTTTTACGATTTTAGGAAGCCGGAAAATGGGAAAAATCATAAAAAATTCAAAAACGCTCGGAACGCCAAACCGCTTGCTGGAATCCTCCTCTAAAATCATGGAATGAATTTAGGGACAAAAAAATGGAAAAAGGCACGAGCCAATTTTTCCGGAGTGCGGGACGATGCGGGGCGATGCGGCACGGCGTGCACGCGGGCATGCCCCTGGGATGCCCACTGCCTGCCTGCTCGTGGGGAAATAACCTCATTTTCCAAAAAACCCTCATTTTTAGGAAATCACCCCAAATATGTGGGCAAGGCATGCAGCCAAGGCCATGGCCAAGGCATGCATCCAAGGCCAAGGCCAAGGCATGCTGGCCAAGGCAGCAGCAGCCCCCCTATGGGCATGCTGGCCAAGGCCGGGGCATGCAGCAGCCAAGGCCAAGGCAGCCCCCATGGGCAGGCAGCGAAGGCCAAGGCATGCTTGCCTGCATGCTGCCCCAAGGCCAAGGCACGCAGCCAAGGCCATGGCATGCTTGCGTGGGCACGCTGGCATGCCCCTGGGTGCAGGCAGGTGGGCACGCTGGCATGCCCCTGGGCGCAGGCAGCAGCAAGGCCCTAGCATGCCCCGTGGGCGAGGGCGTGGCATGCCCCGTGGGTGGGATGCCAAGGCCGTGGCATGCCCTTGGGACCCCTACAAGGCCATGGCAGCACTTGGGGGGGCTGCTGCTGCCAAGCCTAGATAGCCTCTTCGGACACCTCCAACTCTTTCCCCCCCTAAAGAGCGCTTAGGAAAAAATCCTCTCTGGCACGAGGAAACATTGATTTGTTGAGGAGGAATAATGGGTCTTTTTTGGAGCAATTCTTGGAGTCTTGCCCTGATTTTTTGTACACATGCTAAGAAAAATCTAACCTTCAACCTGCCAAAATTTGGTGGCCATATTCAACATATTTTATTTTTTATGATTTTCGGAATCCAGAAAATAGGAAAAATCATAAAAAATTCAAAACTGCTCGGAACGCCGAACCGCTTGTTGGAAACGTCCTCTAAAATCATGGACTGAATTTAGGAACACAAAAA
>JAPQVW010000379.1:0-30454 GCA_028535905.1 Quercus berberidifolia | reverse complement strand
CAGTTTCTAGTCTGGCATAGCACATACTGATTGGTGGTTTAATATTGTCACAGGGTTTGATTCGATAACATTTGTGATCATTTCTGAAGTGAACACGTTTCTGCAACTTTTGCAACTTTTGAAAGATTGCGTCCTTTTCCACAACAAGAATGTACTTCGCTGTAGTTGTGAAGTGTTTGATTCCATTTATATCTTGAGGTATGAGCACACCTAGGAAACAAAACCACATCTAAATTTATACTCTAGTTCTGTACTACTTAGGATTAGAAAACAATAGATTAGAGGAGTAGGTAGATAAGGAAATTTCTTTATCTACTCATCTCTAAAGATTAAAAAAAACGGAATACCAAAATCTATGGCATGAAAGAATGAATCAACAACAAAAAAAACCTAGGAAGCAACAAAAAAAATTAATCTGAAAATGAACAGTAGTAAGGCGGCCTTGTCGCTGAAAGCAATTTCCCTTGGAATGCATTACATGATCAGACCATGTCAGAGCAGTTTCTAGTCTGGCATAGCACATACTGATTGGTGGTTTAATATTGTCACAGGGTTTGATTCGATAACATTTGTGATCATTTCTGAAGTGAACACGTTTCTGCAACTTTTGTAACTTTTGAAAGATTGCGTCCTTTTCCACAACAAGAATGTACTTCGCTGTAGTTGTGAAGTGTTTGTTTCCATTTATATCTTGAGGTATGAGCACACCTAGGAAACAAAACCACATCTAAATTTATACTATAGTTCTGTACTATTTAGGTTAGAAAACAATAGATTAGAGGAGTAGGTAGATAAGGAAATTTCTTTATGTACTCATCTCTAAAGATTAAAAAAAAACGGAATACCAAAATCTATGGCATGAAAGAATGAATCAACAACAAAAAAAAACCTAGAAAGCAACAAAAAAAATTAATCTGAAAATGAACAGTAGTAAGGCGGCCTTGTCGCTGAAAGCAATTTCCCTTGAAATGCATTACATGATCAGACCATGTCAGAGCAGTTTCTAGTCTGGCATAGCACATACTGATTGGTGGTTTAATATTGTCACAGGGTTTGATTCGATAACATTTGTGATCATTTCTGAAGTGAACACGTTTCTGAAGAAAACACGTTTTAGGTGCTGATTATGCTGGCAATATTACAACAATAGTAGACCAAACCATACCTCCAGTAGTCATACAATCAGTAACAGTGCCATCTCGATGGTGCAAGGTCAGAGGTCCAGCTATTAGACCTTTGGCTGTGGCAACTATGCCCAAGCTCCATGGTGGGGTCTCAAGCAAACAGCACACGTCTCTCACGGCCATGTCAAGGTTACTCTGATTCCTGAGACGTATCACGTTTTGGTAGAATAGTTCTCTGAGGAAGGACGATTTTTGATTCTCCATGGTCTTTGATATATTCAATAGAGAGAAGTGTGACACAGAATAAGAAAGTAGCAGTATTGGATTGAATTCTCTACAAAATATAGTTGGTGAGAAATGTGGTGCAAAGACGTGTAAAGAAAGTCTGCTTCGAAAGTCTGCTTCGAAAATCTTGTGGCTCAGTTTTACTAGTGTAGTTTTAAATATAGCAGCGAAATAGTAGAGAAGTTCCAGAAGTAACCGCCTTACAAAGTCACTAATACTGGATTAACAGTAGTTCTAATCTTAATTCGTATCTGGCGCTAGCCTTTGTAAGATTACCATCGACCTAAGATTATACAGTTTGTTTTACCTTCTAGTGACAGTCAGATTCTTGGAAAGCAATTCGTGTACTTTTGTTAGTACGAAAACAATTGTATTGAATCTTGTTTTATCTTCGCTACTGGAATAGGTTATGGTCGTCTTTTTTGCATTGTTAAATGGTTTCAGTGTCACCCTAAAAACAACACCGTTAAAGAGTTATAATATTTAGTCAATTTCTTGGATCGAAACGGCTTTCAAAGTGAATTAATGGTTGTAATACCTAAATGATCATTTATTTATTTAAGGCGTTATACTGACCTAAATCTTGGCACCGCCTATTTAGATTATTATTACGTAAATGAGATTTTCCAAAGTCGTTCGGGCAGTTTGCGATACCTACAATAAGCTTTTTTTAATGCCTCTGTAATAGTTTTATTGTATAGTTTAGGAAAAGATGCGAAAATAGAGTTTGGTGACCAAAAAGTGCACCTTTGTTCGTTCATCTCTTCCTAAAGTATACAAAACTATTACAGAGGCATTAAAAATAAGCTTATAGGAGATTCGCAAACGGCCCGAACAACTTTTAGAAATTTCATTTGTTTAACGTAATAATAAGACAAAGCAGGCAGCGGCGCTAGTGGGAGTCGGCATAGCGCCTTAATAATAGGAACCAACTAGAGACACATGAAATAAAAAAAAAAACAATAATCCCTAAAAAATTAAAATGCACTACCACTCTAAGTATAGGTACCTACCTACCTAGCCACAACGTGGCAAAAATGAATAAGCTAATTAAATGAATACCATACCTATCTAAGTCATAAATACAATTACTCCACAGCCTTTGGTTTCGTATTATCATTTTAGGTGTGTCTCCATTTTCAGCACTCGTATTGATATCAGCAAGAATATCTTCCACTTTCTTTATCAATGATCTTCTTGAATCATTCGCTTCTTTTATCAAAACATCAGCAGACTTATCTGCAACTAAACATAGGTAAAATTAGCTAAATCCACTGAGTGGGAAACGTATTATAATGACTTTATTCCAAGTAAAGCAAGTACTAGGCACCTTTAGGCTTAGCAGTTTCTTTTATCATGTTTTGAACCTCAGTAAAATCTAATTTGCGCTGAGGCAACAACAGTTTTCCGTCTTCATCACTCAGGCTCGCGACTTGCTGTCTCCAGAGCTTATCAATCGCAGTCACCAATTTTGGATCTTGCTTGAACGCCGACACCGGATTCAAAACCAAGTCTTTTGTCAGCTTCGACAGAGCCTTATTCATTAACTCCATGCTACAAAAAACGTCTTAGGAGCATTCAAAACGGTAATAATTGTCAAGTCTCTATTAAAATAAACCACCGGTAAAAGTGATGATGATCCCTACCTACCTAGTGGCGAGATGTTTATCAACCGCAAACAATAACAGCTTCACAAAACGGAGCTCGTAAAGGGCCACGAGACAATAGGACAGATCCTCGAGTGTTTTTATGGCGAAGTCGAGCGAACAAGCGAACGGGACGAAATCATCGTCGGTGGCACATCCGACTCGCGCGCACTGAAAAAAAGACAATAGATTAATCGAGAGATAGTCGAGGCAGGCGTCTCAGGAGCAGATGACACGGCGTGACGACCTGACAAAGGGCGTGAAATGACGTCATAATAGCCTCGAATTATCGCCCCTCTGTCTCAGGGCAAATATTTAACATCAGCCCCGTTTTTGTCCTTCTTCTTAGGCAGGAGACCATAAATAACAGGGCTACAAAGGCAGACAAATGATGCGGACCGTTACCGCAGCGCTTTGTTACTCGTGACATATTGCAACGAGATGATGTTTATGTCTTATTATGGACGCTCTGGTGATATATGGTTCGTTTTCATCTTCTCTTGGTAAGCCACCACTAACTGATTTGAGGTTGGGAATGATAAAGTGTGGTCTGGTTCTATTAACTAACTGACACGTAAAATATAGAAGACAATGGAAATGGTCTGAAGCTTTTCTTTTTGGACAACACAGAGTTGCAAAAAGTTTATCCTGCTCATATTGACCCTTGAATATGCGCTGCGCAATGAAACACTTGAGGTGTGAGAAAGTAACCACGTCAGAGAGTTCCCAGTGCCTAGGGCCGCGGCTCCCCGAGGCGCGCCGATAGCATCAGCGGTGACAGCCCGCACAAATACCATACAAATTGCTCGATAGCTCGTCCAATTGATTGTTGCAATTATTCGGCGAACCCTTTCGCGAGTCGCGACCGCGGGGAGGTGAGAAACCACTTATCTATTCCCTCGATCGGTCGACCCAACTCTTTGATGACGGTGTGAAGCAACAATCCCTAAGATCCGCAGTCGGGAGGTCGCCGCGGGATCGCACCCGGTTCGCCATTATTTTTTGTCACGATCTAAGATTCAAAGCAGATTGATAAGGCTTTTGTAATTTACAGTTCATAGAAAGTCTTTAACGACTTTCAGTTTGATGAAGTTGTCAAGGGTTGAGAAATCAGATAGATGAGAATTTATGGCAAAATGGTGGCACATTGAGATAAAATTTAACAGGTGGTAAGCATTAATTTGATGACTACTTGAACGTGACAACGATTTTAGGATAAATCGGCATTATTCCTAAACTAAATCAAGCTTTTTCGAGCTTTCAAAGCTCTCGACATTTGATTCACCAGCTTCCCACAAAACGTCCTCTACAGTGGTCAGCGAGGCGGCACTAAGCGCAACAGTTATGAAAATAGGAAACAGTGTTGTTGTATTGTGCAGTGGCGGCTCGAGCCACGGGAGGCCGGACCACAATGGACCACCATCGCGTTATCTCGATGGACGATACGTGAACGCCTAATTGAATGCTCAAACGTTATTTTAATACAACTTTATTGAATACCGAATCGCTATTAAAATATTGAGTGGTGTAATGGTATCGGAGATTTTATCAGAACAAACTAAGAAATGAATTTATGAGGATTTTATAGAACATAAATCAATGTTTCAAGATGAATTACATTATATAAAATAATAAAGTGTAAGGACAGTATTAGCGAAACTTATAGGCACCTTTAAACTAAAAACTTTTTCAAAAATTTTAACCTTTTTCTTCAGGTTATAACATAATTCCTACCTTACACCTGCTGGGTATGAGTAGCAGTAATTTAATAAAATCACAATGAGATTACCCATATTAATATTTGAATGTAAGCCCACATTCCCACAAGCGGTCTTGGAATCGCAACAGTTTCTCACATTTGAGTGGCTACTTAGCATTGTCCGCGACACAATGCTCTCAATGCTACTAAGTTATCGGAATACGTCTACGCGATTGTAACTGAAGGAGCTTACTTACTAGGGGTCTATTATAATGATTGTTTAATTGTTATACGTTTGTAAATGATCGGTTTTTATTTTATAAAACCACATGGTTTGGGCAGCGACATTTTAATTATTGCAGTAACCTTGTATTATATAATACCTTCCAAAACCTTTGGATGAAGGGATAATGTGAGGGAACAATGTTATGTAACGGAATGTTAAGTAATTTATTCTCTTTGTTAATTACAAATTTTCTATTGTCATTATGGTTAATGCGTATTATTTAAAAAAAAACTTGCATACTTAAATAAGTTATTATCATGTTAATCGGCTTTATTAATAAATTATATGTATGTATATCTGGAGTGATTTAAATAAATAATTAATAAATAAATAAATAATGCCGGACAATCCACACAGCATCCTCTAGCCCCAAGCTAAGCAGAGCTTGTGTTATGGGTACTAGATGACTGATACACATAATACAATTTATTACATAGATAGATATTTTTTATTAAACATAGTAAACACCCAGCACCTCCGGAACAAATTTAATATTTATCTATATTAAACTACCTCCAATTCATTGTTTTCGCAATTATGAACTTTCCAACAAACAACATTTTTACGCTAGTTTAGGTTTTGTGCCAACAGAATCACTGCCAGTACCGTTTTAGATAATGATAAGAGAAGCATAATTTCGCATCTCAATCAACAGCAGGCCAACCCCCAAAATAAAGTCCATAAAACAAACGAATATCAAGAATCCTACACTCCGAATGGCATCCCGCCGCGTTCAATATTGTATGCGTCCCGTTCTCACCCCACTCCACTCACATTTGCATACACAATGCAACTGTCACACATAAAACGTTGTAATTATACAATGCAGTAGATTTATAGCCAAAAACAATAGCACTCGAGTACATTCAACCCTTTTGCTTTGCGAAATTGAACGGCGACGAAACGCGTTGCTCATTTAGAGGGTAATTAATAGAAAAGTTCTCATAATCCCAGGCAATTAAAAATGTTTGGATAGACAAAAAAATAAACAATGATTTGACCTTTATTTGATATTCAACTCGGGATCAAAGTCATAATCTTGATTTATGTGTATTATCTATTTTATTCATTTTTACTTTTTCTATTGCAATTTTTTAAATAAATGCTATAAAAATTAAATAAGTACCTTCTAAGTATAATAAAGTTAGTCGATCAAGAATATCAGTAACAGTGTCACAGAACATTGGCTTCTAACAGCTGATAGCAAACCTATGCGGGCCACCTGGGCATCATGTCTTTAAACTGCAATAAACAGATTACAGCCGAGCAAATACTGAGGATTTTACATCTCTTGCATGCGATTAAAATGCATTAAATGAACATTAACATGCGTCATGCACTTAATTGAAAATAAAATGTGTACCTATTTTAAGACTGAGCTGGTTTACACCTAGGTGGTGTAACTCTACATTGTAATTTATTCTTGCTGGTTACAAATAAAATACACCAGAGTTTAGCAAATTTTTGAGCTATAGAATTGGGTACAGAATAAGTATAACACAAACCTCAGTAGGCACAGGCCCAGGGTCCAACTTAGGGTTTCTGATCGACGCGATCGTAAAGTTATTGAAGAGCGAACTGTGTTTCTGTAACAATAAAACGCAATACCTAGGTGAGTACGATTCGATAATGTACAATATTAATTAAATAGGTACCTCGTTAAGAAAGTACACCTTCAGTCGCTATTAAAACAAGCTACTTACCAATTAATTTGGTAATAAAATTAATAATTTATTATTAAGATAAAGCATCATCTGCGTCATAACTAGTTTTTATAATCCATTTGTTTATTACTTCTCCACCTCAGTTCATACCTACAGGTAAAAAACCAGGAGGTCCTGGGATGTCTGGACACTAAACTACCCAATAAGGTCCTGATACTATTTATTTCTAATATCATTAGAGATTCTGCCTGTTTGCGGCAGGTGACACAACAGCTGCGTCTATTGCAATGAATTAAATCTAGAAATTTCTTCTTATTTATCCTTAGCCGGTTCAAGCTATATGTAAGTAATCATATTAGCTAGAAATATACACAGCTTGATGCAATGCTGAATAAAGTACATAATTACACTTACCTGTATGTATTCGTTTCTCTGTTTATTAAAGATAAATTTTAATAAATGCACATTTTTTTTTTTCGTAGATGAAAACCACAGATGTATTAAAACAACAAAATACTCTTTGTAAAAACAAAAACGCGCCAAGATTTGGGATAGGTGTAAAAAGAATGTTCTAATTTTAAATTATTTTACCCGTATTTTACCGATCAATAAGTTTGCATACCACATGCACAAGGTTTTTTTTTTTAATGTGTGTTCTGTTTTTGTATTTCTTTTGTTTTTAATTTTCATACAAGCTAACACATTCGTCCAACACTAAAACCATAGAGTTTTAAATGATATCAATACTTTTTGATAAAATTAAACAACCTATTTCATTTCTCCCATATGACCCTGACCGGTGTTCCCGGTGTGGGTTTTTTGTTTTCTGATTTCCACAGATTAGAATCCTGATTCCTATAAGCATCAAACTAGTGATCACCTAAACGGCGCACGTGCACGTAACGTGCGGCGTTTAGGTGATCGCTAGTTTGATGCTTATCAACCTGGACAGCTGGTTCTGCCACGCGCTCCAGGTATGCTGGCCCATAAACTTTTCGTACCATGCATTACGTGCTTCAGCTAATTTACCTACCATTATTTTATTAATAAGAACGCACTTAAGTAGGTATTTGTTTTGTTTATGTTTTAGCACCACCCGTTTTATACCTATAGACCATACATCTGTCACATTTTCTTAAACCTTTAAGGTTTTCCGACGGTTCCTACCTAGAACCTGTATCAGAAGCACTGGTAAAGCCGTTTTTATTACCTCATGGGTAGATAAACGAACTTTATTAAACATATGAATAGTTAAGAACATGGAGCAAAACTCCCCAAAGACAGGGTAATAACATCAATTGCAGATATCGTCGACCATCAGAGGGGAGTAAATTCGTCTGCTATCTGTTTGCTGAACATTCATGAGGCTTAGATACCCGCCCTAATTTTTCAACGTGTGTAAGTAACAGCTTGAAGAACAAATATTGCACTATAATTGTAATGAAGATACATACACTGCGAATTAAACTCTTGGAATAATATGTATACCAAGGAGTAAAGAGAATCGACAAGTTTCAAACAAAAGGTTTTATATGCAGGTTATGATGTTAGGGCACATAATATATTTTTGATACTTTGATATTTTTAATGTTTTTATTTAACAAGAAACAATAATCATTGTGTGCGGAACTTATTAATAGAGACAATTACACGATGAATTAGTTGCAATAACAAAATAACACTTCTTAAAATAAAATAAAACAAAAATTTTAATAATTCAAATAGGAGGGGCCCTTTTTCGTTTTGTGGCTTGCCTCGACTTTTTTTCGAGGTTCTGAAAACATACCATTCGAGTCGGTGGGTAGGTATGTAGTAACTCTAGGTATAGCAGTGAGCAAAAATACTTGAGCACTGAGAAAGAGTAAGATTATCGCGGTAACTATGGTCATAATGTAACATCAAACTGTCATCAAAACCGGCAATAACGCTGGCCCTCCCTGTTGTATTCTGTTGAAAGAGGGCGCATTCCCTCACTCTACGTCAGCTGGCTGCGTCCTCACCCTCCGATGTACCTATTAACTTCAATTGAGCTCGACAAATTTACATGAGCCGAGGCCGTAAAAGCAGCGGATAGCTTAGCGAGTAGTACCTACTATATAGAGTAAGAGTCAGCGACTGCCAGACCTTCGTTATTTTGTAAAACCTGAAAGTTTGGGGGACTATTAGAAGATGTTACCTCAGTAGCCAGGCAGTTTTAATAGTTTTAACATCTTGCCAGACACATATAAAGTGTTATCTCCCAAAGTAACCACCGTTCAAATTCCATATTCTATGATCGTTCAACCTTACCTGTGTTGGGGACATGCGTAGACAAACTTTCCGGTTTTACAAAATAACGAAGGTCTGGCAGTCGCGGGCTCTTGGGCTAATAGTATTGAATTTTTACAACCTGACACTGTTTTCAAAACTCACTGTTTCCCAAAATTCTGTCAAACTGACAGGTTTTAGGGAAATATTACGTGAGCATAAAGCTTATTATAAAGTATTATGGTATATGCTGTTGGATAAAACATTGATTATTTTCAATTCAAATATCAATTAAATTCAATCTCATGAACTCACATTTATTTATCTACCAGCTAGTAATTTAAGCCAAGCCTTTATACATAAATCTACTCACTTTTTCTTTATCAAAAAATAAGGTAGGTATGATATGAGTACCTGCAGGCCTAGCCTAGCGTTTCTTGTCTAGGGTAGAATAGAGAAAAATTACGTCACTTCGTCATCGAATGCGTGAAATATTTGAAATTCATTCCTTCAACTTCAATAATTTACGCAATGTATGACGATGCGATGTCATTTTTGTCTATTCTACCCTAGACAAGAAACGCTATGCTAGGCCTGCAGTTGTGCTCGCACCCCGATAAGCTTTGAGCAGCCGCCTACACTGTGAAAGACGCTAGTTTCGTGGCCACAGTAAAGCTCCCGTACGCCACACCATATGGCGAGAGACCACGCGACTTAAATCGCTATTATATTGCTTTTAATTGATAACAATTTAAATATATTTGGTGATTCACACTTACAAAACTCATTACTATTCATCGAGTCATTATCTCCGTGTTCGCGTTTTACCGAACGATCTTATCATAAGCACGAATGTGTTTTACCTTTATATTTTTATCGTCACGCCACTAATATTTGGGCTTGATTGTCATCCTCTCTTTTAAGTATTTTAACACTTATTTTTCATGTTAGTTGTCACTATGCAATACTTATGTATGTTATTCCTTTTTTAGCATTATTATAAAATGCAACAAAACAAAAGCATATCGAGAAAAGTTAACTTTCGAAACATCATAAACATCGGCAGTTAAAATTATTGACCTATAAAGTGGTTCCATTTTGTGTAGAAATTTTATTATTCAATAAAAAAGTTGTTGTAACAAAGGCACATTGAATCCCTGCGGTTTTCGGAGGCAGTAAATCAGGAGCAAGGACCTAAGTGGTAGACTTCTTGGACTTCCAAGGCTCTGTTGTGGTCATCGGCAGTTCCTCAACACACAGACCTTGTTTGAAGCGCAAATAAACTAAGATTACTTTGAAACACACTACACTAAGTCATACTAAAAGTTACAGTTAACTTGTAAACTAATTGCACACGGAACATTTTCAACATGTACAACTATGATTTGGATTAAAAATAAAACATAAGTTTTAATAAAAATAAGATATAGGATAGGGGACAGTGGGAATCTCGTTGATAAATTAAAAAAAAAAAAGAAAACTCTTAAATAATAATATAAACATGTACTACAACTAAACGTAATAAAGTGCTCGTTCATAGAAAAAAAAAACTATGATTGGGCGTATTTTAAAACCTATAAACCGACTTAAAATTCCTGCAAATAATTATTTTCTTCGTTTTCATAGTAGAATCATCGAAAGAACAGATCCGTCGTCCTTCGTTTTATAAACAAATAATGCTGGACAATCCACGCAGCATCATCTAGCCCCAAGCTAAGCAGAGCTTTTGTTATGTGTACTAGATAACTGATGAATTAATACAATACATTAAATAGATAGATATTTTTACTATACATAGAAAACACCCAGAACCCCGGAACAAATATCTGCAGATCGTACAAACATGTGTTCAGAGGCGGGTATCGAATCCGCAACCTCCTGGGTCGCAGGCGGTCCTTCGCCCGCTGCGCCACTGAGCTGAGCTCGCCAATCCGCAATCCGCCATCGTTTTTACATGTTCAAAACACCTACGCCAAATTTTTTGACCACACATCAGCTTCACTAATATGACTGAAGCTGTAATTAAATAGCAAAAACAAGCTCTTCGTTGAACTTCATCTTTAATAATCTCTATTGACTTATTCTACATTGGAAATAAAATAGGTAAAACTCTTTTACAGGCACTTACCTAATTATTTTTGTTATTATAGTGCGTAAGCCCACACTTGGGGTAATCTCTACTGTGGGAAGGTCGCGGGTTCAAGTCCCGCCGAAATCGTAAATTTTTGGGATGTTTTTAATTTCTTACCTAATGATATTATTAAAATTTAATTTTTAATTATCTAGGCATGTTTATGATGTCCCATCTTCAAATAACACAGTTTAAAAATAACAATAGCCCACAATTAAACGTCGCGTGTCGATGCAGATAAGGTACAATTCACAGACCATATTGCATCCATGGAATTTACATAATTGTTACGATGAGTGAACTTTGAATATTGCATGTGCTACCACAAATGATGATTTTATTCCTTGTGTCAATAAAATTGTATTTTGTCCTTTCTACGATAGAGAGCATTGGAGTAAACGTCATGTCATGTTACCATGTCAGACATATTTATTTTCTATAATATATGTATATGTTGTAAATCATAGGTTTTTCTGAAATCAGATATCAATACCTTTATTTCCATTGGCTTACAAGATAAGCACTTAGACAAGTCAAATTTTAAAGCTAAGTTTAAATAAGAAATAAAGTGTTATTGATTTTCTCTTCTTCTCTTTCTCTTTATGTAGTATTTAAAAGATATGTTTAATTTTTATTATTTGATTTCATTGTACTTATTTTACTGTATTTTATTGCCTTATTGTAATTTTGAATAGGTAATTAAGTACTAAAAATGTCGTGTTTACCTACCTGTAAATAACATGCATATCAGGTCTGGACCCAAAAAGTAAGTTTGTTATAATTCAAATTCAAATTCATTTATTTTGCGAAACATGGGTTACAGGGATGTTAAATTATAAATAGAATGAGTACAGCCATGATCAGCTTAACAGCATGCAAAGTCAGGATAAATATAGTAAATACAATGTCAATATCTAAATAATAATTAATTTATTGTCTTATTTTAAAATTTGTCCATCAGATATTCATTAACATTGTAATAAGCCTTCTCAATTAACACTTGTCTTAATCTATGTTGAAAAATATTAATAGTATTGCTTTCTTTTATGCTTACGCCCTATAAATGTGTGATATGTACATATGTGGTTGGTGAACCTGTTTTTAAATGTACATATGTGGTTGTGTTTTGAAATAAATAAACGTCCGTAATCTTAAAACAACTAGCTCAATCGAATTTTTCACCAACGACAAAAAGTAGTCACCCTACTTTTTGTCGTTGGTGAAAAATACGTGGTGGGAGGCTAAGTTTGACGTGTGTATGTGTGTCTGTCTGGGGCATATTGGTCCAAACGGGTGAACCAATTTGGATTCAGTTTTTTTTTAAGGTGACTATGAAGAAAATCGGTGTAGCCGTTCTCAAAAACTAAAAGGCTGACTCAAAGCCATGGTTCAAAGTGACATTTTCTGTAATTCTTTATTGTAAACGTAAACGTCACGCGTGTGTAATTATTTTTTGTACATAGCATGAACTTATCAGATAGGATATTTACATAGTCGAGCTTAACCCTGAAAGGGTTATCTTCCAGCAAACCTTAGAAAGGCGAAGAAACAGGTAGAGGAAGTATACAAATAATGAATTGAGAAAATAAGCTGAAAATTACACTGAAATTAGGTAATTTAGAATAAATATATAAAATATATATATTGTATTTTAATCATATTATGATTAAAATAAACATACGTCAAGCTTTGTTTTTTTTCAAATTAGCTTTTAAAATCATTCTGCTTGGAATTTCATAGCTTTTGGGTATACTACTAGAAAAAGCAGCCTGTGTCCTATCCTACTAATATTATAAATACGAAAGTTTGTGCCGTTGTGAACATATTTGGTCGAAGACAACGCCAAAATACTGTATGGACTGAGCTGAAACTTTGCACACATTAGATCTGGATACTTTTTAACCGGCTTCAAAAAAGGTGAAGTTTCTCAATTTGGCTTTATGTTTTTTTTGTACCTATTTATGTTAATTAATATCTACGCCAATAGTTATCTAATTTTGATGATTCTTTCACTTATATATAGAGTATGATTCTGAGGTGTAGGTCCCATAAAATTTTATTCCCGAGGGATTAGTATTTATCCTGGAAAACTTTAAAAAACAACGTAATACTGTAGAGGAATCACGACTACCTACAATAATTTTGGTGATATCTTCGCCAATTATTAATAGATTTTGATGATTCTTGCATTGTTGTATGCAGTAGCTTGAATCTTTTTTTATTATTTTTAAACAATTATTTTTATTATACAAAAAATGCGTATGAAATCGCGGGCAAAAGCTAGCTCTACATAAAAGACATTATAATTGAAATACCTGCGAACGCCAACAATGGCAATGGGTTTTCCTCGCGCAATCTAGGTCTGCGCATATCGATTTTCCGCGGCAACATAACGGACCAATAGGAAAAGAGTAGGCATTGGTGCGGCAAAGCCTCCTTGCCTAGGAAATAACAGGTAGTATGTTTAGATATGGAACATTCGAGTAGAGAATAATAATCGTAAATTTCCTGCTAAATTGGCGGATAGTATAGGTTAATTTTTGTGGCCATGAAAAATACATTAGACGGAAAGAAACGAGCGATGTAACATCAGTGTGTATCTTTACAAGAACCATCGGGCACGCTGTTGGTCCATTCGGTATCTCAGATTAGACTAAGCTAGATGAATACCTAGGTACCTAATGTTTGTCAGTAATAATACATACAAAAATTACCTCTACAAGTAAGTATATACTTGTATACTTGCTTGTAGAGGCAAAGTGGGCTTTATTTAATACTAGCTGACCCGGCAAACATCGTACCGTCCCAATTTGTTCTAAATTTTGTTTTATGCAAACCTTGTCCTGACAATAACGAACATAAAAAAAGAATTATCCAATTAGGTGCACTCGTTCGGAAGTTATTTGGGCGATTCATTTTTATTTATATTGTAAGATTTTTCTGAAATAGCCTGAATTGCTTTTTAACGCGCTAAACAATGTGTTGTACCTTTGAGTTTTCTGCCGCCATGCATATTAAACTTTTGCCTTTTTATTTCCCCATTACGGTTTCTCAGGTAATTATGCTTACTATTAACTTTCCTTGGTTATATCCTCGCGCTCGTGGTACTGTGGTAAGAACTAGGTAATGTTAGACCATTCTATTAAATATCCGATGCACAAAGATCCGCTAACCACAACTTGAAATAGTAGAGACATAAAATTTGGACCGAACACCTTGCTGGGTAATTCTTCCATTGTCTATTTTTATGAGAAATAAAAGTTCACTCTCTATTGTTCTGATCCTTTTTTTATTCGCCATTTTATTTGTTATAATATTTTCTGGTTTTATGCTCAAAGGGCTATTAATTTAAATTAGAATTATAATAATTCAAAATTCCGAAAATAAGAAATGAGTTATATGAAAAGATAATCGATTACGTTTCATTAGTGTTCTTCCAACGGCTTATTCCCAGAGGTCCATGACACCATTGTTTTAAAAAAAAAATTGTTTCATACTTTAATTAACAACGGGTCCACGACATTTCAAAATAAATAATATTTCCCAACGAGTTTATAGAATTGTTTGGTTAGCAATAAAGGTTTCGATAAGATAGGACAAATATTTGATTCTTCATGAAATAAAAGATAATGAATACATTAATCAGGATTCTTTCTTGGTTCATAAAAAATATTAAAGAATGTTGAATAATATCAATCTTATATTAAATACTATTGCCCTTCCAACACAAATCAGGTTCGTAGTTAACCCACTTACATTAATAATGATTTCATTTTAATAAAGAAAATTACATTCAAATAATAGAAACAAGTTAGAACTAGTATTTACAATTGAAACAGCTGAGCTAACTGCAGACTGTTGCAAACAGTCTACACGTAGCTCAACTCATTCATATCAATACCAGTCCCTAAAACGCTGGCTGCATTGCACCGCTGTATGGCAATGCTGATGCGCTGTGCCAAATACTCACCAGCTCTCGGGTCACGCGTCGCATCGACCAGATGCTCAGATAAACTTTTAAAAACCCGGAGAGCCTCGGTACCCCATGGACCTAGGGTCCATGGACAGAGCCTACACATTTGCACCCCTTGGAGTCGATCCAAGGGGTGCAAATGTGTAGGCTCTGTCGAGACTTGCATATTTGCGCCTCTTGAGATCCTCAGCCGAATCTGCAGCACCAGCCCTCGCGGAGGTCTTTGTAAGATGGGAAGGCGCATTTTAATTGACGTTTTTGACAGAAGTTTTCATTTTGAGGCTTTACAAGTGATTTAGATAGCAGGTAAGAAGGTTTGCACACATTGTATCCCATCTGCTAAAAACCCATGCTAAAACAAACTTCGTCTTGCAGTCTAGTGACATTATGTTGATTTTACTAATAAATCTCTGACATGTCAATAGACTCCTAAACGACATTTCATACGAAGTTTGTTTTAGCATGAATTCATAGCAAATGGCTTACATTTTGCGCAAAACTACCTATATACCATCTACATAGCTTGTATTAAGAAGAAATCATAAAAAATACACATTCTGAGAAAATTTCAACTACCTCTTACGGTTCACGAGATACAGCCTCGTGACAGACGGACCGTCTGTCTGTCTGTCACGAGGCTGTATCTCGTGAACCGTAAGAGGTAGTTGAAATTTTCTCAGAATGTGTATTTTTTATGACAGTATTTTTTATGTCGACAGACGGACATACAGCGGAGGCTTAGTAATAGGGTTACATTTTCACCCTTCGGGTATGTAACCCTTAAAATCAGAAATAATTTGAACTAGCGTCACGTTCCACCTTAAACATCAAAGTTAAACGACGGAGTTGCTAATTGTTCGATTATTTTTCGAAGATCACACCTTAAGAAGTGCAAATCGGTGGCCTAGATATGCCTCGAAACCAGGCCCTTAGCCCATACACTCATTGTCAGACTACCCTGATTGCCCCTGACTATACCTTCTCTATTAATAAATGCATATAAATAAATGCATCGTGTGAGTTATGTCTATCATGCTGTAAGGATTTATGATGGTTTTTTCATAAGATTTATTATATTTATTTATATTTAAGCAATGTATTTTAACTACAGTAGATATAATAACTTTTTAAGTAAAATAGATGAGAACCCAGTGCTTAGACAAACATAACATAGGCTTTAAGGCACTGTTAACTAAGTTATACTGGTAACGTATATGAATAAACTAGCTGCTGCCGGCGGCTTCGCACGCCCTTATCCAGGATAAAAATTACCCTATGTTTGATTCCAGTTCTAGGGTTACATCTATGCAAAATTTCAGCTCGGTCGGTTCAGTAGTTGTGGCGTGAAGAAGCCACAAATGAAAGATGGATAGATGACATCCATCCATCTATCAGTCCATCCAAACTTTCACATTTATAATATTAGTGTGAACGTGACTATCTATCTATCTATATAAACTTTGCATTAAACCAACCAATCAAAACCAGGCATAAGAATAGACATTCACATTAGCAAACAAACAGAGGAGACAAAAGCTTGGAATCCTTGTACCAGATTCACGAGCTAATTGCATTGCACGTATGAGATAAACTCATTAACAAGGATCGCCAGATTCCGTACTACTGGGCTTATCTGTTGATGGAGTGCGGTTGGTGACGAGCGGAGAGAATACACTGAGAAAAATGTACGTAGGAAAATGACACAGCAGTAAATTACGTAGTACTTACGCTAAGTAGCCAAATATATATAAATCAATTATTTTTAAGTAGGGTGGCTACTTACGCTAAGTAGCCGAATATATATATAAATCAAGTATTTTTAAGTAGGGTGGCTACTTACGCTAAGTAGCCG
Organism: Quercus berberidifolia; assembly: GCA_028535905.1. Lineage (NCBI taxonomy): Eukaryota > Viridiplantae > Streptophyta > Magnoliopsida > Fagales > Fagaceae > Quercus > Quercus berberidifolia. Next base: position 13,547 of record JAPQVW010000379.1, on the reverse strand, counting down.
AATATATATAAATCAATTATTTTTAAGTAGGGTGGCTACTTACGCTAACTAGCCGAATATATATAAATCAATTATTTTTAAGCAGGGTGGCTACTTTCGCTAAGTAGCCGAATATATATAAATAAATTATTTTTAAGTAGGATGGCTACTCACGCTAAGTAGCCACCCTACTTATAAATCATTGGTCGGGCTACGTAATTTACTGCTGTGTCATTTTAGTACGTAAATTAATCTCAGTATAAGAATAAGAATAGCTTTATTCATAGCATTTAAAAGTACCTACTAAGCTAGTTTCTAAAATTACTTCACACAATAAAAACTACTAACAAATTAAATGCTACAAAACGGCAACCAACTCAGCATTGTTGTAATAGCCATTGCGCAATACCTACTTTTATTTTATTATTATTTTATTTTATTATTAATTAGAACGTTTGAATTGCCAATTACACTAATTAATTAATTAATTATAATTATGCACAAAAAGACTGACTCATTTAAAAGTAACAAAAATAAAATTAAAAAATTATAAGGTTAAAAAAAATAAAAAACGTAGTGAAGTTATAATTACGCATAGAATCACAACCCTGATGGTGTTCACGTGAGGGTGAGATGTGTTCACTAATTCTTAAATAGCCCAAAGTCAAAGTCAAAAGTTATTTATTTCCTTAATTACAATAACTGTACACTCAGAAAAGGTATAATATAATATATAAAGAAAATATATATGTCGCATATCGCGGCATTTCTAGACCTCAATACCTATAATCTCTTGCGTAGGTTAGCTAGGCTGTGATACCATGCAGTTTGATAGTGAAAAGTAATGTAAACTTCTTCCTTTGTATCTGGACTCTATGCTATCTCAAATACCAATTGAATTGTCACTTGGAACAGAATCCAAGAACAAACTGTTTGTGAAAAAATGACAATGTTATAAAAGAAAAATCAATAACTTGGTTTCAAGATCACAGTGACACCACAAAAATTAATATGTCGTGCATTTTCTTAATTATTATTCTGAGTTTAATCCCATTTATAACTTACGACGCTTTGTGATTACATGCGCTCATGCACTGCGTTTGCTGAGACAATAAAAAACGGTGTACCGAATAACACCTTTGATGGCTTTCCGGACAAAGGCACATTGATTTCCGGTTTTCCGGTTTTATGAAATTGAACATGACGACGTTTTATCTCTCCTCCTCGACAGATAAATAAATATATAACATATAAAAGCTTATGATAGGTATCGCAAACTGCTCGATCGACTTTTGAAAAATTCATTTGTTTAACGTAATAATAAGCTAAAATAGGTGACACCGCTACTTGGGTCAGTAAAGCGCCACGAGAATTACAAATCACTTTTACAAGTTATGTAGATAGATCATCCATCATTGACCCAAAATCATATTGAACAAAAAGAGGCTTTACTACCTATGCTAAATGGTCATCAAAAAATCCTTGAAGAGAAAATTCAGTTGAGTGGGAGTGGAGAGGTTTTATTTTTTATTTACGATATAATTTTTTGGACAGTGAGTAGGTATACTTAGATGCTCAATTTATGCTGTAAAGAGAACAAGAAAAATTCTAGTTTTAATCATCATCATCAACCTATATTTGTCCACAACTGGACAAAGGCCTCCCCTAATGAGCGCCATAGCGCCCTATCTTCAACTTGCCGCATCCAGCATCTGTCTGCAGTCTTTCGCAGATAGTCATCCCACCTGGCCGGAGGGCGTCCCACACTACGCTTGCCGAGTCGCGGTCTCCACTCAAGAACCAAGTTTTTTATAAATCTCATCAAATATCTCCATACCACCATTACTACAAATGAAGTAGTACAAAAATGTGGAAAATGGTATTTCACAAAACGTTTAGGCAAATCGCTCAGCCCACCATAATAGCCACAACCTTACTTATCCACGTACAAAGGCCTTTGAAGCGCGGGGAAGGCGGGCGGCCCGCATGATCGCGCGATCGCGACCCATTTGCGCCTCGTTACACACTGATAGCACCAAACAAAACACCCCAAGTAATTAGGGAAAGCCTTTTCCAGATAACGTAAGCAGTGGCGACTTTTCATGTGAGGTTGTGTGTGCTTTTACCTTGGTGAACCTTTTGTCTTTATCACAAGATTCGGGTTTGGAATTTTTAGAAATCTTATATCTTTAAATGAGCAATTCTTGTATATAATTGGAATCTCGGAATCGGCTCCAACGATTTTCATGAAATTTAGTATATAGGGGGTTTCGGGGGCGATAAATCGATCTAGCTAGGAATCATTTTTAGAAAATGTCATTTTATTCGTGTTTTTTTAATATGACTCTTCCTGACATCTATTGGCGAATAATAATACTATTAGCAATAAAATTATTCCAGTAGATGGCGTTGTTAAGTAACACGAAGTCAAGGAGTGTTTGCTTTGAGGTTAGACTAAGAAAATCAATTGTTTATTTATATTATTTGTGTCTTCTTAATGCACGTGTTCACATAAAAATGCCTAAACGATGAACGCATCTAAATGTATCATAATTTCCAAAAAACACAATTTATAAAAAAATATTAGAAAAATACCGAGCAAAGCTCGGGCATCCAGGTACTGTTTTCATTAACACTTACGGCAATCATCTAAAGAAATGAAACAGAATCAATCGTATATTTACAGAATACAATAATCACATGTCAAGATACATATGTCAATGTATTCGACACGCAAGCAGTATAGCACAGCGATTCTTGTCTAGGGTAGAATAGACAAAAATGACATCGCATCGTCATACATTGCGTAAATTATTGAATTTGCAGTAATTCATTTCAAATATTTTACGCATTCGATGACGATGTGACGTAATTTTTCTCTATTCTACCCTAGACAAGAAACGGTATGCTAGGCCTGCAGGTGTGCAAATATTAATATGTCATTATTAGGTACAACATTTAATAAATTTAAAATTTAGGTATTCGTTTACTGTTAGGCGTAAACTACCTTATCTATAGGTACCGTTAAAACTTCTGAACACCTTTGATGGTGTATATCTTTACCAATCACTACCAACGGATTCAACATTTTTTTTAAGTGTAAAACACACATTCGTAATAACCAAGCAGGGTACATAAACGTTATAAAACATTAGATATCTGTTTTTAGCGATTAGGCGACCGATGTGGCGCAGCGGGCGAAGGTCTGCCTGCGACGCGGAAGGTTGCGGGTTCGATTCCCGCCCGGAACAAATATTTGTGCGCTCCACAGAAATTTGTTCCGGAGGTCTGGGTGTTTACTATGTATAATAAAAAATATCTATCTATGTAATATAATATTGTATTATGTGTATCAGTCACCTAGTACCCATAACACAAGCTCTGCTTAGCTTGGGGCTAGATGATGCTGTGTGGATTGTCCGGCATTATTTATTTATTTATTTATTTTATGCAGACTTTATCAAAGCATGTGACAAAAGGTGTTCTAAGCCCAGGTGGTCTGTCACTCAGCTCGCCACCCGCCCTCGGTCACTGATACATTGACGTTGATCTGATCTCTGAACTTATGTCATTTTATTACGAGAGTTGTTATGATAGGCCAATGGGTAAGCTGGAAGCACTCACAAAATTGGTTATGTAAATATATAAAATTTTATGTGGAAACTTTTGTCAGAAGTAGATCATAATGCTATTCGTACAGACATTCGAAATATGAGCAAAAATCTGAAAAAAGGTACCTTCAACCGCCCCTTACACGGGGTGTAAGGGGGGGTTGATCATCAAGGGTGGGGACCCTTGATGACTTTTAGTATCTTCATCTGGATACCACAAGGTATACCTAATTGTACCAATTTACAAAACTACACGAATTATTTCCCCTGATTTTATTAATTTTCTCTGTCTAAAAATGGTCATTCGGAAATGTAGATTTTTCGCCATCCAAATGAGTTATTTTTTGTTTTCAAATTTTATGATTTTTTGGTTATATCTTGTCACTGAATTCTACAGCAACTTTCCATAACTAGGTACTTCTTTGGGACTCACCCTGTCTATCAGGTATACTTTTCACGATAAGCCACTGAATATATTTGTTGATAATTTGTCCCCAGAGAGCAAGAGGAAGAACGTATACTAAATGTTCTATCAAAAATGTAATGTTGTTCTTTGTGTTCTTTGATATCTCTACTTTTCTACAATTTATTATGTAAACACTTACTTGGAATCAAAGATATCGAGCCTGTTTATGCTTTTGCATGCCTTATTTGCGCATATCTCTTCGCATATCTCTTGTTAATTCGTCAGAGAATCTCACTATTGATTCACATATGGCTAAATAGAGCCGATTTTCCTTGTTCTAAAGTATAAACATGTTATTTATCTTGAATTCTGAGCTAATATTTTCGTAGGAAAGTTCATTTTATTTATCTGTCAATTTAATGTCGCTCAAAAGTCTTCAAAACTCTGTCTCTATGATCTAGATGTAATAGATTCTATATAAATCACATGAAAACCTCGCGCCCATAGCCAAATATAGAGCTTTGTGTAGAATCTAAACTAAAACCTTTGTAATAACCGCTGGCCGTTAAGAATCTCTGGGTTCGAAATGAAAAAAATGACGGGACGGATGGAACAGAGGTGAAGAAAAAAAAAAAGAAAAAGACAGTCTATCGAAAGCCTTGGGAAGGATAATACCTGAAGAGAATCAGGACCTGGACCGCTGATCGCCTAGAAGGAAACAATAGACCTGAAGCCCTGACCGCCGGAATCGAAGCCACCCACCTGGAGCCCTGATAGTAGCAGCTCGCCGAGAGCCTTGGCCGAGGCAGTCGAACCTCGTGCAGTGAAAATAATCTCTCAAAACCTCGTGCTGTGGACCTAAAAACCCACCACTAATCTAATCTTAAACTTTTATCACCAGACTGCCTACGGCCGCGAGACATCCTGGACTGCGGGCTCAACAGGTGTGGTGTGCTGTGAACTGCGAGGGCGAGCGGTGGTGCTGAGAGCTGTGAGGGCGAGCGGTGTGCGGACGACAGGTGACGGAGTCCTAGAGCTCCATACGTCTTCCATACGTACCTCCAAATTCCGTTCCGTCATCCAGGCGGCCACCTTCAGGAACTACTTGTAAATAAGGTTACCCTTAAAATTTTCTATTCTAGGCTTCATTTTTAATAAATCCTGTAAATCATTCCTTCTTTTCTCTTAATCATTAGGATCCTTAATAACTTGTGACTAGGGACCCTAAGTCCTTACGTTACAATATTAATAATCTCCGGTATGAACAAATTAATGAACGCTTAATAAAATAATCTTGAATCTAATTAAAAACCTATGCTTTAACAGGTAGATTTATCGCTGAAAGCGATTTGGGAGAAATAAACCTACCTTTTGCGTGCGATGCCTTGTAATTTTAAACAACCCCTCGGCTATTCAACAGTGCAATAACATACATCTACTTGTCTAAAGTACTGATGAAGAAAAGTGTAACGGCAACGGTGCTGTGCTGCGAATCAATGGATGCGGGCCCACAATTGGGCACACGCGCCGAGGGACCTATACGAACAGAAATAAATTCTCATACTGAATCATTTAAAATTATGTCTTTTCATAATCTGCTAATGAACATTTTGATATAATGATCAACTATAGTTTCTACCCGCAGCTTCGCACGCGTTGTTTCTATGGAACTATTAAAGGTTATTTTTATCCCATGGAACCTGATTTATGGGATAAAAGTAGCCAGAATTATTCCAGGTCTATAACCTACATCTATGCAAAATTTCAGGCCGATCCGTTCAGTAGCATGTGATTTGTGTCATTCGGTTTCCTGTATTTTCTAAAAACTTCATCGGTATTTGAATTTCGGTATTTCGTGGTATAGTGGAATGACTATTTTACCCCAAGGACAAGGATAGACTTAGATCTTGAACATAAGTAGTAAGATTTCAAAGTGAAACTGCCCACACTTGACCCGAATCACTCTATATCCTGGTCGGATAAATTATCCATGTAGAATGAATGTTCTGCAAAATTATTTTAATCTAATATTTATCTTCTACATGAACCTGTATGGGCTTCACTCTATCATGTTCGACCACTCGCTTTAAAACAGGCTGTATATTTTTGTTCTAAGTCCTTCTGAATATATATTCAACATTGTCGTTTTTGCGAAGCTTGAGGCGACTGATAAATTATTAATTTTCATAAGTAAGCGGCATAATTTAGCTAAATTAAGCAATTAATTAAGAATTGCTTAGTAAGTTATGCTGTTTGGTTCTAGAATCTAAACCGGGGCGTGTGTGTAATTATGAAGATTACACCTATGAAATTAGTAGTGTATTTATTTTCTACCGACAAAGTTTTTACATGAATTTTACAGTTTTCAAACTAGATGCTCTTGTGTTGGGAACATTTTCGGGTATATTTGATGTAAAACTAAAGTCAAATTAAATCTTATATGTTATACTAATTTGATTTTAAATCAATATTAAAATAATCAAAATACTTAATGCGATTTGAAAGCAATCTTTATACCTACTGATGGCACACAGGTAGAGTAAGGGCCACTAGGGTAGCGCTTTGTAACCACTAATTTTCTATTCTTCTATGGTACACCTCATATTTCTGATGCTATATGAGAGATGCCATAATATAACTGTACCCTGGCCAAACTGTACGCACAATGTTCATAAACATTGCCGCCATACCCTAAAATCACTTTCTTGTTGTTGATTTTTTGACAGAATTTGCACTACTTGTCGATTCGTTCTTCTGACAGTCATATTTAAAACTATTATTGTATTATATTAGTATTGTGCGTTATTTACAAATATTATTTCTTGAGAATGATTTGAGTATAAGTAATAGTCAATGACAAACTTTGTAAAAGCTCAACTTTCAAAGCATTATGAGTGGTGGTAGGTAGAACGAGATTTAGAATCAAAATAAAGAACCGGGATCATTTTAAGGCTAGTTAGTTTAAGTTTTTTTTTGTTTTTTACCGACTTTAAAATATGAGCAGATTCTATGTTCGATTGTATGTATGTTCGTCGTTCGTCAATTGTGGACTGATTTTGATAATTCTTTTTCTACTATATAGAGAATAATTGCAAGGTGGTCCCATAATTATTATATTGCCGCGGTATTTTTTCCCGCAAAATTTAAAATACAGTGAAAATATTACTGAATTTGAAGTTGGTTTGCGGTTTTTTTCAAAACAATAAAATTATTTTATTTACGATGGGAAGAACTATTGTTCTTTGGTTCCTGCCTAATGTCCCAGGAACTAAAAACATGTCAATTTGGTGGAATGTCCCAGGAACTAAAAAGCTAATGTTTTTTAGTTCCTGGGACACTTGTTTCTTTAATTAATCAAATAATATAAGCTCTATTCTTACACGAGCAAAAACTCATCTAATAAGCCAGTCGTATTACTCAGTAAGAAACATGTCGGCAAAAAAGTTGTCGAGCTCGTCTTGTCATTACCTTAACCGTTCCGACACCTTGAGGAAACCTATCACAGCTTCTCTCAATCAGTAAACAACCACCTTTACATCCGCTAACAATCTGAAACCATTTACATAATAAATACGGATGCAATAATGCATGTTTTCAATCTATTTACAATGAGCAAAACTAGTTATTTTTTTCTATCTTGGCACATAATCGCTATGAACAAACGGTAGCATTGCTCTTATATTATTCTTATTATGCAATAATGCATGTTTTCAATCTATTTACAATGAGCAAAACTAGTTATTTTTTTCTATCTTGGCACATAATCGCTATGAACAAACGGTAGCATTGCTCTTATATTATTCACTCAATACACTCTCGGGTTTCTTCTATACACAAAACTTTTTTGATGTAGATATTTGTAATTGTTTTTATTGAAAAACGACATAGGTAATTGTAAGGTATTTGTGTTACATAGCTAAAGGTACTCACGTTATTGAGTACTGAATATTTGATAATTTTCATTTATTTTAAATATCTTGTTCTTTAGGAACTAAGAAAAGTTATAATATATTAAGAACTGTTATTTAATTAAATATTTATTATATTTTTCTTAAAAAGCGAATTTATTAAAACTTAAAAAGCGTTTTAGACTTTTGGAAGGGTTACCCTGCTCAGCCTGCCCTAATTCTGATGACTGTAACATGTCAATTAATTGACGTACATACTTTATTTTTCGCATTCGGCGGCCTATTGGTCAAACATGAGGCAAATGTCGCTTCAGAGTGCACATACTGTTTCGATTAACTTTTTCTGTGATCCAGTTCTTCTAATGAGCAGTTCCATAAAATCACAAGTTCAAAGCACTGGCACATCTGGTGCTGGACACTTTATAAAGCATACGCATTGCATAATATTGGCAGATGTGCGAGATTATTGCACTCGCTGTATATTTAGCTAACAGGTGCAGTGCAATCTCCACGTGGTTGGCTAGGGCTGCTGTATTGGCACCCTCTGGTCACTTACCTAGAACCAATCTTTAAGCTACTTATAAGCACTTTATCATCATCAGCTATATTAGTCCACTGTTGGACTTAAGGAAGTACGTAAAATTTTGAAATATCTTGGAGAAATCTCGATTCTAAATATAAAGACCAACGTAAATAGAGTTGCGCGTGGCTTTGGCGTTTTTTAACAGATTTATGAAAAAAGAATATAAAGCCGGCTTTATATTCTTACTTTACATTACATTCTTATTTTACATTACGCCCTGTAACACCGGTTAGTACCCGGGTACTGACCGGTGTTACAGGGCGTAATGTATCATTCACAGCTAGCATGATACGTTACACCGTGTACTAAAATCCGTCTCGTTAATCGAGCGCCTTCTTTTCCCTTACTGACTACACGAACGCTCGCTGTATAACACGTTACATTACGCCCTGTAACACCGGCCAGTACCCAGCTTTAGAATGTTTTACTTAGTACAACTCTACCTATTAGCAGTTTCTCTAAAATAAATTCACCAGTAAGTATACTCAAGGTACCACGATATAAATAACCTGCTGGAGGTTCCTCAAGACCTTGCTCTACCAATTTCACTTTTACTTTTATAAATAACTTAAAATTATCTGTGGCAACCCTGAAAATCTAGGATCAACTAGTTATACAGGAGTGACCAGTTGACGCGATTTTATACCGACATTACATAATGGGCGCCGATGTGATAATCGCCGTATAGTTAAAGGCAAAAAACCATGTTTATCCAATTATGGAAATAAAATCATTTAAGCCAACGATAAAGATGAAAAAAATCGTGGGAAGTTAATGAGAATTTATAGAATATACTTTATTGCACAAAACTTGTACATAGGCGAGCATAATGCTAGATATCATTCTCTACCTGTTAACCTTTGGGTAGTGTGGACAACAATTTAGTAGGTAGTGCTATAAAACAAAAAGTTACAAGAGAACAAAAAAGAGAAATATACAATTAATAATTCGTGTGTAGCAAACACACAGTGCCACAATTTTTCTAGATTTTATGCAGTGTTTGGCAAACTGATCTGAAACGGAGGATGTGTCCCGGACCACAGCCAGAAGCTATAAATATCGGCGAGCAGAATGTGCTGCGAATTTTTTATTTCTTTCGTTAATATTTAATAAATACACATTATAAACATAGTAATTATAGTATTTACATAAATAACTTACATAGTAAAATATACTACGCGCATTAATACTTACTTAAATATGCATACATATTCAGTTAAATATACATATACATATACGTACCGAATTTATTCTTGTGAAAGAAAGTAGTTATGGACTCTGGATCTGAAGACATTTATTGAGGATACCTCGCGATGTTCGGTGGGGAGACTGTTCCATAGGCGCGTTGCCTGGAAGGCGAAGGTCTTATGGTGGCCCACACTACAGTGATCCGGAGTTCTGAACTGTAGTCGTTTTGAGTGCCGTGCAGTGCGCTCGGGTCCGTAGAGTGGGCTGAAGGATTCGGTGAGATAGTTTGGGGATAATGGGTTACAAAGGGTTTTATATAGAAGGCATAATGTGTGCAGATTTCGACGCTTTCTGATTGTTAGCCACTTCAGTTGGGTGCGGAAGACGGATACGTGATCGTATTTCCGCAATTATGGCAGGAATTGATTTGATGGAATTTAGTCTGGAAATGTGTGTATATTTGAAGGAAAGTAATACTCCAGAATACCAAATACTTTCAGTTAAATTTGATTTATCACGATTACAAATAATTTAATACAGGAGAAGGCTCTACACGGAGGCAAGGGGTGAGAGCAAGAGAGATAGCTATATAATTTGTTAGATCAGTAAGTTAATACTAATCATTTGAAGTTGACGTTGCACACACATTGAAGTTGACATTGACATATGTATATTTTCTTTCTACAATATTAGATACAGCTTCTTCGGTTAACAATTTAGTAAATATAGAGAGGAGAGGACTATGCCCAGCATTGGGTCGAAAAAGGTCAATAATGATGATTAAACACTGAAAAAACCAATCATGAATTACGAGGTGGTAAGTACAAGGTACGAGGTGGTAAGTATAAGGTAAGTACAAACAAACAAGGTTCGTAGTCAACCAATGAATTCGTCAAGCTTTTATATAATTTTCTTATATATATAATATTGATAAAAGAATAGGTATAATAATGTTAATAAGGAAAGTAAATTCTAGTCCTTTATAATAAAAAAATACTCGTATACTCTAAAAATTTGTTATAACCTTTTTATACTGGCCAGTTGATTATAATATATTTTTATGATATACATATTTATAATAAAAATATATTACCTATTAACGCCAATGAATCACCTACAATGTTTTGATAAATCGATAAGTAGAGACAGTTAGAAATAGGATGGAAATAGTGATATCCAATCACGCAGGTGGCTTTCCTTATACTTCTAGAAAAGTTTTTGCACTGATAGCTTGGCAGCTGGTGTGGAAATTGCCAGCCCGTATATTCCCTATAATCTAAATACCTATTAATTGACGATTACTAATGACAAAATGGTAATGCTAATCTTTGGTCACTGGTCACACGTTAGATTTGCAGCAAACGATACGGGTGCATGTGCTAGGAACTGAAGTTTCCGTCTTGTCTTACTGATAATAATAACTTGTATTTGTGGCTTTGCCGAAGACACCTTTACCCCCATGCTTGTAACGAGCATATTGTCGAATTAGGGAAATTGAAAGGTATTTAATTAAGTACTTCAACTTTACCTTCAACCCACGTTAGTGTAGAGTACCTAGAGTAAACTTTATACCTAGAATAAGTCTGCATTGTACTATTGTTTTTTATCCTCAATAAAGAAAATGAAAATGAAAACTTGTAGGCGCTGCTCATCATAATTTTTTTCGAGCTTTAATGTAGAAAATTCTAAATAAACATCCGCTTGCAAAATATTAAACCAATTAAGCAAGGTAAACACCAAAAAAAATAACTACTTCGACGCAGGTCCTAAGAATCAGGATGAACTAACGAGATAAGATCGCTAAATAAAAAAATAGATAGTGCAAATCATAATACCAAACACAACAGACATCGATAAATAGAGCAAATCAATGCAAAACATTGCGGATCCTTTGTGCGCGCACATGCGCTCTCAATGTGGATGGGATACCGCACAAAACGCTTTTCATTTCATTTGAACGCGAACGCATTTTGTGCGCACACGCAAGATGACTCACGATTTGTGGTGATGAGGTTTGGGAACAGATAAGTCATCTCATAAAGGTCATCTCTTATGGATACACAGAAGTAGATGTTTGTTTTCAAATTTGGACAAGGTTTTGTAAGTATCACAATGAGGGGTCTAGCCAATTCTTAAAAAGCTGCGCTACAAATTAAAAGCTTTTCCTCAGTCTATCAGGGTCGTGCTACTAAGATAAAAATTAAAAGAATGCTTCATTGACAACTTCTACTAAAGATACCAAAATTAAATTATTAATCAAAAGATTTCGAGTTTAACTTGTTATAGACAATTTAAGATCCAAGAAACCTTCAGCAAATTAATGAAAATAAATAAATAATACAGTCCCACACAACTCATTTAGCCATAAATCTTAGACTAGAAATCTGAAAAAAAATGAATCGGAGAAAATCAGAGACATATCTGACAAGTCTTGCGGCCTACAAGTCTTTGACCAATTTAATTAGTAGCGGGGTGTGCGTTGTCTGCTAGGAATTCTATTGAGCGGAGACAATCGGAGAGGAGCTCGTCTTCAATGGAGTATCGCGTTTCGGCCACCTGCACCGCTTTTGTGCCAGCCACCAAGCGGAGCTGCATGGCTTGCTGGGGCTTGCATTATGGTAACCTACTTGGCGAGGATGTTGGAAGAAAAGAGAGGCGTTGGTCAACGCAGAAAAAGCTTTGGCAATCTTCTTACATTTCGACAAGCTTTGAGGAAAGCGTTTTACATTAGTCCATAGTTTACAACTGAAAGCACTACTCAGATATCTGAATTACGTGAAAGTCAAAACTACACTTCATAAAAGAGCTTCTAGTGTTTCAGGATGGTTTGTAAAACAACAAACCATTGCTCAATTTGCTCAACTGAATTGCGCAATTGAGTTGAGCAAAAGGGAACTCGCGGATCACAACATTATAATCTAGAATTAGAATATCGACTAGGTATATCTATCTACCCATGGGTAGCTGTACAAATTCATATTTTTCTTTTCTCGGATTTCATTCTCTTATTTCTCTTCGAAAAAGATTCATTTATTTATATTTTTATTCTTCAACATTACTGCATATTCCTTCAAAGAAAACACAGAACAGTCAATACAAAAGCAATTACAAGTAGCAACTATTGAAGTCCAAAAACCGTGAACAATTCGCCATGAATTGTTACATTGCCATTTAACTTATTGGCTTGTAAAGCAGATCTCACACGATGATAGTCACCCCCAAACACCCTGCGGTTCCTGAGAACGTCACTCATTATAAAAGTATCGATTCTAGAAATAATCGATAAATTGCCGTAGATCCTATCGAGATGTGGTTTGTGGGAAAGGACGGATATTTGTCGATTTAGTCGAAGTACAAGACACGTGCTGTTTTTTCAGAGGCAGATGCGAGTTCAGGTAATTTGTTGTGATGTGACGTTGATGAAGCTTGATGGTCAAGACCTCTGTACCTTTTGCGTTAAAAAGAAGAATCAGACGTATGTCAATAACAACAGAGCTCTCTTTGCAAATCAAGAATATTATTACACTTATCCTACTAAATAAAGGGTCTCCGACTCGACTCCGGCCTCGATAGCTTTTTATCCTTCAAACGTGTAGCTCAGTTGACTGGCAATTTTGCTAATTTAGACTATAGAATTTTCTATGTGATGCTCTCGACTCGAAGTGTTGCTGTTTTTCCACGGCTTTCGAAATTCCTTAATACAAAACCTGTCAGTACCGGTACCCTTGAACAACCCTCCCTAATTCACGTGATTGTGGGAAAGGGCAAAGACAATAGCGATTGTATCAGAGTTAATAGTCAGGGGTGGTTATCTATCAGGATTAGAAGGATTGGTATAAACGCTGATCTGATGATAGACTATCTGTTTGGCT